>JARHVA010004065.1:817500-855000 GCA_037957365.1 Torreya grandis
TGATCTAGAATATGTGACATATGTCTCTATACAAAGAACAATCAATATTGATACACTATCTTTAGATTATTTCAAAGATATTAGTATAGATAAATAGCTAAACCCTCAGATGTAATCTATAACCACATTCAATATTAGCCCCATTATTTGAATTTCAATCCAATTCTAATTATAAACTAGAATATTGTGGCCCAAAAATAGAATCTAGTGTATAATCAGTTACCTTTAACCTAAGCTCTACCTAATCAACATCTTGAAACTTCTTGAATAATTTTATTCTTAACTAGTAAAACCTAAATCAATCATTGATACCAATTGATAATACTATAATATAGGGTAGTGATTCTAATTCCACAAAAATAGAATCAAAATCAATCCAAAAGATGGTCAATAAATTAAGTAGTGAGTTCCTGAACATGCATAAATGTATGGGTAACACTGGAGGATAAAATACCAATTAGAGCTTCAATTTCCTGAGAAACAACATGCTTTTCAATAGGTCTAAAAAATAATTAAGAATAATAAGTCCCATCTAAAAATATTCCATAGACCAATATTATGGAAGCAACCCTTCCAAATTGGTGTTGAGTTCATAAAACTACATAACAAGATGATTTTGACTACATCAATTTATGCATAGCCTTTGATATATTTAAAAAGGAAATGGATAGGGAAAAATGATCTGTACATCAAACATAACCATCTTCCTCTATTGATACCATAAATTCTAGTGCATCAATGGTTTTTAAGACTTATGAATTCACATTTTTAGAAGAAGATGATAATGAACTAGATGGTAATATAGATAGTATTCATACATTTAAACAATTCTAGAGGAACAAATCCTTTATAAGGAGTAATAAACCAGTTACTAATTCAATGCTTCCAAACAATAATGCCACTACTCCTCTAAATTCTTGGGATAACAACAACTCACCTCCCCCTAAGAGAGATGAGTAGTTGTAGAGAACAAAACCAAAAATTAGGGTTGGGTACAATAGTGTTTAGGACATGAAGAAGATCAATTCCAATATTACCCTACATAAATTGCTTGAGATTGCTTAACAAATAGAATTATTACTCAAATCCCTAATTAGAACATTTTGAACCTCAAACAAATTTAAAGTTGTGCATGCAAATATGATAGTAGTTAAAGATAAAGCTGAAGTACCATCATTTTTGCTAACTATCTGAATCTTTGAAAATAATGTGCACAACTACTTGGTTCACTCAGTGCCTTGGCCAATATGATGTTGATAACTATGTGCAATATTTTAGGTTTGAATATAGATAAGTCAAATAGAGTGGTATTAAAATTAGACAAGTCTTTGGTCCCATGTGTTATAGAAATAACAAATGTGTGCATTTAGTTGGCATATGATCGACATGTGTATCAGACCATCAACAACTTGGTCATTGACATTTCATAAGCTTATTTTTATTTATGATCTAAGATTAGTCTAATAAACTCAATGGGTATGTGGCCATCAACTTCTCACACATGTGGTTGCTAAGGAAGGGGGTAGCCAACCACATCCAAGTGGACTATGAACCCAAGATGAAATATATAATAATTAAGTACAATTCCATGAATGAAAAGGTAGACTTCACATATTTTTATGAAATCATATACATGTTTGGCACTAGACAAGAAAATGTATTTCATGAACAAGAATTTGAATATACATCTCATTTATGGACCTTCCATTTTGATGGACCCATATTAAAACAAGGTTCTAGTGTCATTGTGGCTTTGATAGATGCATATGGAAATAAGTACCTTATTAAATATAGGTTATATTTCCCCTACCCCAAAAATAAAGTAGAGTATGAATATCTAATCCTCAGCTCACAATTTACACATAAACATAATTTTAAACAACTATTGATCTTTAGTGATTCTAAATTTTTGGTCAATTAGATCAAAAACAAGTATCAGTGTAATTTCACCTACTTAAATAAGTATAAACATAAATATTTGGACTTGATTGAGTCTTTAAAATTATTCAACATCAAGGCCATCCCTAGAGAGTATAACAACACAACTAATTTGTTAGCATCTTTAGCCATGAATATGGCACCACTCTAGGTGTCAAAGATGCAAAAGTTATAAGTGGATCTAGTCCCTTTCCCCTCCATCCTAGATAACATGGATAACTTATAGGTGTCCAAGTATGACCAATAGATCATACAATTCATGAATAACTCTCGAGTTTACAAAGCTTAGATAATATATTAGAATGATTTTGAACCCATGTATTTTTAAGAAATGGGATAAGATGGTATTTTATAATTGAAGGATAACCACATCCATTTAGTCATTATATCTTTAGAGTGAGCTTTTGATCTAGACCCCAAGATCAAAAATAAAAACCATGAAAAACTATTGAATCAAATTCTACTAAAAATAATGTGGGCACTAACTAACACCCTTAGTAGGTGAATGTAGGCTTGAGTTTTACCCAAATTGAGAAATAAAATCTAAAAGACCTACTAGTATAATATAAAGATGTGATAGCCTCAACATACGAATACCTAAAAGTCTTTGACCCTAGAGTAATTGCACACACTATCTCATTGAAGCTAGATCATAAGATTTTCAAGTAGAGACAAAGTCTAGTTAATCCAATTATGGAACCTTTAATTTAAAAAAAGGTATAGAATTTGTTGGAGGCCAAAATTGTCTTCTTGGTTAGGCACTCTACTTGGGTAGCCAATTTGGTACTAATCAAGAAAAAGAGCAAAGAAATCAAACTCTATGTCAATTTCAAGAACCTGAACAGATCATTAAATAAATACAATTACCCTTTACCTTAATTATATGATGTAATTCAAATGGTGATTGGATCAGAGATGATTCCCTTTCTATATGGATTCTCTAGTTACAATTAGGTACTCATAGAGAAAGAGGATTAGATGAATACTACCTGCACAACAAAGTGGGGAAATTTTTCATATAATATGATGTTTTTTGGCCTAATTAATGAAATAAAAACTTTCCAAAGAGCCATGTATTTTAATTTCCAAGGATTGGTAGGCAAGTACATAATCATATACATGGATGACCTCACTATGTTATCCAAATACAAATTTGACCATGTAGAGCACCTTTGAAAGGTATTTGATAGATGTATAAGGTATAGAGTGTTATTGAATCTAAAGAAAAGAATATTTTTAGTTATTGAAGTGAAGCTATTAGGCCATGTCATCTCCAAATATGTGATCTCCATTGATCCAATTTGAGTTCAAGATATATCCAAGTGGAAACCTCCCATCAATAAGAAAGAGTAGAAGTCCTATGGTAAGATAAAATTTGTGAAAAATTAATTTTTAGATTTATCAAGATTATAAAACCATTAAATTACATGTTAAATAAATATACTAAGATATAATGGATGACAAAATCTTAGAGAGCTTTCTAAGATATCAATACTACTATTTCTCAAGCCCTAATTCTGATTAGTCCAGACTTTAATAAGGATTTATATCTCTATTCATTCACATCAGAATAACTATAGATGTTTTGATTACACAAAAGGTAAAAGACAATGCACTTCCCATTTCCTTCATGAGTACCAAATTAAAGGATGTAGAGTTGAAATAATCCATGATAGACAAGTAGATATGCACCTTGATTAAAGTTGTCAAAATGTTTAGGCACTATATCTTGCAAAACAAAACGTACACCATTGTACTAGAGCCATATGTTAATCTCATGCTTGGATATAATGATTTGGGTGAAATAAGAGGAAAATGGATGGCCAAAATTCAAGAGTTTGACCTTAAATTCAAGCCAACTAAGATGGTAAGAGGCTAGGGGATTATCTAGTTCATGATCAGGACTGATCCATAGATCAGTATTGAAAAAATTAATGACACTCAAGTAGCTCATGGAGATTGGTACACTCAAATCATCCACTATTTTATCATAAAAATTTGTCTCTTTGAACTAAAAAGAGATAAAATATGAGAACCCATACTCAAATCATCTCATTATATGATAAAGAAGGGGATTCTATACCATAAGAACTATGAGCTCATCTACCTGAGAATGTGTTTCAAAATATGAGGGTAAAGATATCTTAAACAACCTGCATAAAAATATAGGTAATGGGAATCCCTTAAGGAATAAAAGAGCTCATAAAATTCCAAGGATGGGATACTACTATCCTATAATATTCAAGGATGCTTATAACCATGTTAGGAGATGTAATGATTGATAGGTATTTAAAAAAAGAAAAGTAAATGTTTCCATGCCTTTGTAACCAGTCATTTATTGACATCCTTTTTCCCAATGGGGTCTTGATTTATTTTGGATTGATAAATATAATAAGACATAATTTTATACTCATAGCTACTAACTACTACACCAAGTGGATAAAAGTTGTATCAAAAAATAATTCTAGAGAGATCGATGTCACCAAGGTTTTGGAAGAAAATATATTGACTAAGTTTGGCACTCCAATTTCTTTAGTTTGTGACAATGGTATATCTTTTCAATATTATATATTTATATAATATTCCTATGATAATCAAATCATAATAAATTTCTCTTTGAACTAATATCCACAAGGAAATAGAATAGTTGAGTCTACCAATATAAATCTGGTGGATGGCATTCAGAAGTTGGCATAAGACAAACCAAGAGAATGGCATCTCTTATTGAAATATGTATTAGGGGTAGATATAACCAAGAAAAATTAAGTCCTCAAGGCTTCATCTTTTCTAATGGTTTATGGATAAAAACCTATCTTCCCTATTACTCTTAATATAAAATTGTACCAATTCATGAAAGAGTATATGAGAGAAGACAAAAGAGTACACTCTAAACTGTTATATATAGTCTAGATGGAAGACATAAGAATTAAAACACTACAAAAATACAATAAACATCATGATATTGTCAAAATATGGTTTAATAAGAGATCCAAGATTTAAAAAAATTGGATCTTAGAATTAGTTCTTATATGGGATAAATCACATGACAAGAAAAGACAACATGATAAGTTCACTCCTTTATGGATTGGACCATATTAGATAATAAAGATCTTAAGTAAGAATTCATTTATGTTGAAATACCTTCAAGGTAATGACCTCACCTTTAGTCAATGGATATTTTTTAAATCACTATTTCATGGATGCTCTAACTGGAAATGCCTTAGGATGACTATAAGTGAAGGTTTTATATGTAGGATTATAATATATTTATTACTTTCTAGGTTATATTTACTCCTTTCTAGAGTAATTTGTATGCTTTTTAGGATTAGTCTTTACTATTTTTTACTTTTTATTTTAGTAGATTAGTTTTTTTTAATTTTTATAAGTTATTTGCTATGCTTTCTATAGTACTTTTCTAAAACTAGAACATACCAACTAATTTCGTACATGGATATTACAAAAGAACTTCCAAAAAAATGGGATGATTTGTAAAGATGCACCATTTCTCTGCATAAGGATTTAATTTGGTGGTACTAGAGATTATGGAGTCAAGGAATGTGCCATGAATAAATTAGGTCCTAAATTAATTGGATTAGTTTAAGAGACCTTGAGGATTTAATCTGATATAATCCTGTAAGTCTTAGAAAGACTTTCTATTTCTAATATAATCCTGCAAACAAAATTTATTTGATTATCCATTGATTTTATATAGTTTATAACTTGATTGTATTATTAATAACTAAGATTTAAGTTATATATTATTATGGGATAGTTTTATTTTCCTTTGGTTTCATGAATTCATTACTATGAGTTAGTTGTAGTGTATATTCTTTACATTATGATCATGTTGACTTGTTTTTTAATAATAGTTTGTGATATGCATGACATGTTGTTATGGACTAACTAATTTATTATCATGAGTTGGACACAGGAGAGATTCATCCCTCATATCATGATGGAGGGAGAGCATTATTAGAGAGGGTGACAGAGATGGAGTTGCCGAGGGATAATAGAGGAATGGCTAGAACCCTCCACACACCACATTAAATAATACATATTAGATGTATGGTTTGAATTGTTAGCGTTAGTTCATTTTTGATGTTGTTGCATTTAAATAATGGTATATGCATGATTATTTATGTGTGTTATCTCATATTTATACTTGAATAAATTAATCTTGTGTGATTTCATTATAAACATTAAACATAGATTTAATGTAGAATGCTACAATGTTATTTACCATTTCAATTTAAAAGAATATTATTGACCCAATATTGGTATATTCATTGTGATTATTTGTCTATATTAAGACATATTATTATTAATTAATTAGAAAAATAAAAATATGAAAAAACTCATAAGGGAAATAAAGAAAATAAATTAATTGTATTTTATACTTAAAGAATTGGAAACTATATATGTCGGAAAAATAATAAATCAAAAAGAAAACAAGAAAAAAAAAAGGAATAAAAAAAAATTAAAATGAAATGTTTGAATAAAATAAAATAAAATAAAGAACTCAATAGGAAAGAAAGTATGGAGTTGTAAAGGGCGGGGTAGCATGTATAAAGGGGTGTGAAGAGAGGGGCATTGATTGGAGAAGGAAAAAGAACCAGAGTGGAAAAGAATGAGAAAAGGAGAAAAGTTAGGACCATTCCAGATGGTTTTGGCCAAGAAGGTGAAGTTGTTAAATTTTTTATAAGATTACAAAATTTTGTGCATTAAGTTATGACAAACTATATATTACTATATAGATGTGGGATGTGAAATGAGCTACTCCCAATTTATAAATCTATATAATTCTAAATCAAGTATATAATTTATTGTATCAATATCCATCAAAATAAAAATCATACAAATAATCCATAATTCCATTAAGCTCCCATTAGCCCAACATAACAAGTATTAATTTTCATATCTTAACTCATATCTATTATAAGCTTATCTCAACCTCTTAGACTAACAAGATGTTCTACACATCTAATTCCATACTCACTCTAGAAAAAAGTACATAAAACAACTCCATCAAAATTTTAGGGGTTTTAGGTTTCAAGGTTTTTTATAATTACCTAATAATAATGTCTTAATATAGAATAATAATCACAATAACCAATATAGGGTCAATAATAGTCTTTTAAATTGAAATGGTAAATAACACATAGTATCATTCTACATTAAATCTACATTTAATGTCTATAATGAGATCACACAAGATTAATTCATTTAAATAGATTTCTATGCTAACACACACAAATAATCATCCATAAACCATTATCTAAATGAAATAACATTAAAAAATCACTAAATCTAAAAATTCAAACCATGCATATAATATGTATTATTTAATGTGGTGTGTGTAGGGATATATCTGTTCCTCTATCATTCCCCAACAACTCCATCTACATATCCCTCTTTGATGATTCTCTCCCTCCATCATGCTCTGAGAGATGAATATCTCCTACATCCATATCATGACAAGTAGGTAGTTATTCCATAACATCATGACATTTATATCATAAAATAATATTGATTAACAAGCCAACATGATCATAATGTAAAGAGTATACATGACAACTAACTCATAGCAATGAAATCATAAAGCCAAAGAAACATACAATTTTCCCATAACATCATACAACTTACAACTTAGTTATTGATAATAAAATCAATATATAAACTATAGAAAATCCATAGATAATCAAATAAATTTGTTTAGAGAGAAATTAGGATGTAACATCAAAGTTGGTCATCACCCTGATGATACTTATTCAAACATAAGTTCTGAATCAAAACATTATTCAATATAAAAATAACATAGTATGAAGCATCAAATCAAGCAAATAAATATGTAAATAACCTGTACAACTCATCATATTTATCCTAAGTAGTACTATCCTTAGAGTATTGGTCCCACAAGACTTTATACTATGGCATCTCCCTATTACACAAACAAAATTTGTGAGTGTCACTTACTCTAATCAGTTCTATCATGACTAACCTGGGGTCTAGAACAACCAAAGTATTTCTATCCAACACATGTGAAGGATAAACTATATAATTTTTAAGATAAGAAACATATAAGACATTATGTAATGGAGCTATGATGATGGTAATGCAAGCTTATATGCGATAGGATTAACCACTTATAAAACCTAAAAGGGTCTCACATATCTTGGTGATAATTTTTTTGGATTCCCAAATTTAATCTTCAATCATAAACACATGAAATCATCATAAAATCCAAAATGTATGGCCAGATAGACTTCCAAAAATACTCTTAGTTCATCTACACATCTCTCTAACCTAGAGAGTTTTTTTCTCATTTTGAATAAACATGTTTAGATAACTTGGAAAGAATAATGTGTGTAAGTCAATATCATTGATATTATTCATATCTCTAAATAAGTATGACATTTAAATATTTCCAATACTTCATGTATCTCCTAAAAACTATGACAGTGAATGGGAACTAGAAATAATACATTTCCAATGTATACAAAATTAAGTAATAATCATTCCTTAGTATATATACGTATGATTGTATGATTGAACTTGATAAGTTCTACTTGTAAAATCCTATATTTGATAAGCTTCCCTTGTTAGAACCAAAATTAGTAACTACTGATTCAATATGAGACTAACTAGGATCCACTCCCATCTCTTAGTAATCACATTCCTAATTTACCACTCATCCCTTAGGTGATCTCTAGAATGTGTGCATGGTTCAATAAATTCATAAATACATATGAATAGATATCTAATTACAATTTTATATGTTAAATAATTCATGATGTATCAATATACATAACAAAAAAAAGCATATAAATACTCCATAATTGCATTAAGTTGTCATTAACCTAACATAACTAGCATCAAATTTCACATCTTAACTCATCTCTGTTATAAACTTATTTTAACCATTTAGACTAACAAGATGTTTTTCACATCTAATTCCATACTCACTCTAGGCAAAAATTACATAAAACAACCCCAATTCCATTCTCTAATACCACATGTAACAATCCCATTGTGTTTGACTTAAAAACACATGATAAAATTTTCATGTTATTCTAGGAAGATCCTAGTGGAGATGTTACATGTGGTATCAGAGTTATGGCTTGAACTCTAGGACCTAGTGAGTACACTAGAATTTTTGTATTCTTCTACTTTTCAGAAGTGATAATGGTGAAAGATTGAGTTTTTGGAGAAGGTATTTCAAATGTCAAAGATAGTAACCCTTCATTTAGTCCTAAATAATTTTCTACTGAGTAAGAAACAAAATTAGGTCAAATTCTTGTGGCTATGAATGGAACCAGGGATTGACTTTACACCCTAGAGCAAGAAGTTCATGGTCAAAAAGAGGAATAATAATAGAATGAACCTGAAGAGTATTTCATTGAGAATGAAAACCCTTAGGATGTGAGAGCACAAGTAGTATTGTACTGGTTAAGTGAAGTGTATTTTTGGACTTTTAGTACCTCAATGCATAATCACACTATACCATGATTGGAGTTGTGATATTTACTATATCCTCATGTATGGATTGATGAATATTATGGGTAATAGACATCCATTATTCTTTAAATGTTGTGTGGTATATTGAGATTGTACCCTTAGGAGCACTAATACCCTTTTAGAGTTGTTAAAGGGTTGGTTTATTGAGTGTCTTGATGGTGATGGATGTATACATTATTTTTTTAGGTTAGTGCATAACATAGTTAATAATTAATGAATAAGATATTCCTATAATATTTTTGATCACTTAGATATAACACCTCGTGAATGATTATATCCTTACTTGGCAATCAAGTCACCTTCACCACTATTATTTAGTTTAGTGAGTATTCAAAAAGTATGGGATGCTTATCACTTAAGAATATTTGCATTTTAGATAGATTTTTATGTGTCTTATTTACATTAATCCTAGGGTAGGGAAATCTTAAAAGACTGCTTATGGATTGAAACCACCTAGTGCGGTGGAAATTCTCCTTATAGAGTGTAGTTATCTTTCTTAAGGATTTATATGTGTTTACTTATGGATTGACACCCCATATGATTATCTGGACTAGGAAAGAGGTGCCATATCTTTTATCTATCATATAGGTGAGTTGTTACACTCTCACCCTTGTTTGACATCATTATAAGCCACTAAATGGATTCATATTTTCATGATGTTAATTAAGTGTTTCCTTAATTAGAAACTTGTTTCTAAAATGTTATTTTGAAAATATTCCTTAAAGTTTATGAGATATCATCTTATAATTATTTTTTAATATAAAAATTTTAGGGAAGGAATGGAGTGATGCCTCTATGTGGTTAATATTTTTCCTCCCGATTGTGCAAACATGTTGTGATACTACACTTACAAGTTCGGTAAGTGTGTATTGATTTTATTAACTAGATTGTGGTGTTTTATTAATACCATGTGAGGGTATTTAAGAGTTATATTTTTGAGATATTATTTAACTACCATCCACTTGTGGATTTTTAGAGTCAAACTTTCTATTGCTACTTGTAAACTTTGACCACATGGAGTGGTTAACCTTGAGTTTATATTAGTTTTTGATTAAGATTTATAAGTTGATTAGAGTCATTACATTAAGATTCACCCTTGATTAGATTGGTATTATTCTCATCTTGTTTAAAACATGTTTTATGAGACATTTATATACTTTTTTCTTAGATCGAGTATGGAATTGGATGTGTGGAACATCTTGTTATTCTAAGGGGTTGAGATAAACTTATAACAAAGATGAGTTAAGCTATGATAATTGATACTAGTTATGTTAATATAATGGAAAATTAATCCAATTGTGGATTATTTTTATGATTTTTCTTATTATGGATATTGATACATTTTGAATTATTTATCATATAACATTATACTTGAGTATATGTTAGTATGGATTTATGAATTCATTAAACCATGTGCACATTCTAGAGATCATTAGGTCATGGAGACCTAAGAGATGAGTGGTAAATTAGGAATTTGAGTATTAAGAGATGGGATTGGATCCTATTTAGTCTCACATTGAATTGGTACTTGGATATGATAAGGGGATCTTATTGTATCTAGGATTTGTTAATTTGGACTTGTCAAATTCAATCATACGATCATATACATGTATACTGATGAATGATTATTCCTTAATTTTATATACATGAGAAATGTATTATTTCCATTTCCTATTAATCATCATACTTTTTAGGATCTACATGGATTAGCATCAGTATTGACATGTCATACTTATTAGGAGATACACAAAGTAGCAACGGTATTGACTTATACACATCATTCTGTCTAGGTTATCTAAACACTTTTTTCTAGAATAAGAAAAATAATCTCTAGGTTAGATAGATGTGAAAAGGAGATGAGAGGATTTTTGGAACTCTCTATGGCCATTTGGTTTGGTTTTTATGATGATTTCATTTACTTATGGTTGAATATTAGATTCTAGAAGCCAACACAATTATCATCGAGATATGTGGGACCCTTCAATGTGTTAGAAGTGGTCAATCCTGTAGTGTATAAGCTTTAATTTACACTAGAATAACTCTATTACATAAATTTTTCCATGTTTATTATATTAAAAAATATACAGTTGATACTTCACATGTGTTAAATATGAATACTTTGTTAGTTTTGGACCCCAAGGTGGTCATGATAGAACCAATTAGAGTAAGTGACACTCACGAAATTTGTTTGCATAATAGGAAGATTTCATAATGTAAGGTATTTTAGGACCAATAATATGAGGATAGTTCTACTTAGGAGGAATATGATGAGTTATACATGTTATTTCCATATTTATTTGATTGATTTAATTCTTCATACTATGTAAAATTTTTTTTTGAATAATGTTTTGATTTAGAACTTATGTTTGAATAAGTGTCATCAGGATGATGACTAGCTTTAGGTGGGAAGGATGTTACGTCTTGATTTATTGCTAATAAAATTTATTTGATCATCCATGGATTTTACATAGTTGATAACCTGAATAGATTATTACTAACTAAGGTTGAAGTTATATGTTGTTATGGGATAGTTATATGTTTTTTTGGTTTCATGATTTCACTGCTATGAGTTAGCTATAGTGTATATTTTTTACATTGTGATCATGTTGACTTGTTACTCAATAGTATTTTATGATATACATTTCTATTTATCTACAACTAATTATTTATCTGGATTTTGTTCTACTAAATTTCTATTTTCAGACAAATCCTTATCTAAGTTTGAGTTTTTAGACTCATGTCCTCTTTTCCTTCCCTTGACTGACTAATTAAAAGGATAAATTTGAATAATTTATGTCACATATTCATTGAGAACATATTATTTAGCAGAAGCAAATTTTTCTCCTCTCTTGTTATCTCCCAATTCTATATCTTCTTGTGTTTATGAGTCTCTAAAATAGTCTTCAGCCACTGGCAATGAATTTGGTGCACTCCATTTATTTGATTTGGGATTTTTTACCTTATTTTTCATCAATTTTGGATGCCCATTAAGATAAGATACATGAAGATGAACTATTCTTTTACAATTATGGCATCTAAAATTTATATTCTCATAATCTAAAACTTAAACATGCTTAGTTTTGCCCTGTTTTAAAATGATTTTATCTGTAACCCCTTTGCTTAAATCGATCTCCACACAAATTTTGGCATAAGTTAAAAAACCTAAAATAGATTTCTCATGATCATTATTTAAGAATGACCCAAAATAATTATCTATTTCCTTATAAGCATACCAAAAATGTAAAGGTGGATTAGGAAGATGAACCTGAATTGGCATCTTAGTGACTAAAAGAGTGAGAGGGTTAAAATATGGAAACTAGGGAATGATTAACAAGCTCACATTACCCCAAAACTAGGGGCCTTATAAAAGACATTTATGGTAATATTTTTTATTACAAAAGTGGAAAATAAAAAATCCCTTAGAGCATAGAAATATTTCATAGTGATTTGACCATGTCTCATGATCCCATGTATATAAAATAGTAATAGATGGCCATAAACCATTAAATATATAGATAACTACATATTTATCTAGAGAATGAAAATACTCATCCACTCCCTTAATTGAGATATCCACATAAGGAACCTCCTTCACTTGATCAATAATATAGGCTTGAGGAGGAGGAGAGTATTTCATTAAATTTGTAATGGAACTTTTTTGACCGCATCTTTGAAGGATGCATGTTTGGGATTAAAATATTTATTTAACCCATCCATCCTTCCATAAAATATGGAATCTATGGAGATGAATGAGTCTTTTTATAGATAATAATAAGACAATGGTAAAAATAATTACAATTCCTTACCCTAATGTACCAAATAATGAAAACTAGTTAGAACATCTAAAGAGGCTTGTAGCCTCTATTTTAAATTAATCATAAAATCTATCTAATTTATCCAAAAACTTTTTTTTAAACTTGAAAGAGAGAACACGATTAATTTATGTCTTGGTTGCTCAATTTTTGGTTTCCCCTATTCAAACATTTTGTCAAACACTTTGCCTTTATCCTCAAGAACCATAGGTTTATGCATTATCATATCCTTTATTTTTATTAATCCTTAATGTCCAACCTATTTTGAATCGCTAATTTCATTCCCTTCTTCTTTTATCCACTTGACATATGTGATTCCTCCAATAGGCTCTTGAGGATCTACTCTAGGCCATGTCGTGTGCTATAGAGGAGGTGAAATAAGAATTATAACTGGAAAACAACTAATTAACCAACCATAGCCTAAAACTTCATTATTTTCCATTCCAAGTGACCCAAAATATCCACCAAATTCAACATATGGCCACTTATTTTAAACCCTATCAAAATAATGCTCTCTTAAAAAAGGCAGTCCCCCTGGATGATCAGGTTCTATGGTATGAACCAATAGATCTATCGATACATAAAAAATCTCCATAATTGTAAATATTGCCACATAAAATCCCCATCCACCATTTTCCCTTGAAAAAAATGAGGTATCATACCCCCTATTACCTCCATAATCAAATACAGGGTTCCCACATGTGGCCATACCAAGAGATCTACACTGTGATGCCTTGCCTCAATCTAGATTACTCTGGCCCACATTTCCCTACATTGCACTCCTAATTTTTCCTAACTATATAAAATCTTCAAGTTTTTGGGTTATAAATTTAATCTAAAATGTAATTTTATATTTTAAAAAATCAAAAATTTTGGGTACTAACATTTTTGTAATTAGAAAGCCTAAACCAATGGTGAATAGTATCCATAGCCATGGACTATGGACTTGCATCATTGTATTGAACATAGGTTTTAAACCATGTGTTGACCTCCATCATATTGAATAATAAGTTAGTTATCCCATTAATTATGGACACTTTTCACAAAGGTGTACATACCTTACCCCCTGTAATATTAGAACTTGTGACCTCCTTTTTAGGATTACATGTTCTTTACTATTAGTCCAAATCAAGTGCACAAATTTTGGGTATCAGGATTTTTGAAATTGACCTAAAATCATAGGCATTTTTGTAACTAAAATTCCCAAACTAGTGGTGAATATTATCCATAGATATGTGTTGGAAATATTTTCATTGATGTCAAAGGTCTAACATTATTGGTGATAAAAGACCCATTGCATTTAATGTTTTTTGTAATAAATATATCTTGGCTAATATGAGTTAATATTTATTTAATATTAATGAATATATTTTTGGTTGCATATGAGACAAAAGAAGGGCCCATGGAGAAGTCAAAGAGCCACGGGATAAAGATAAAAGAAGGATGGGATGCATTTTCCCATGAAGAGTCATCTTGGGGAATTCCAAGAGTCACCAAGTGAAGAAAAAAGAGGAAGGACACAATTTCTCATGAAGGGACACTTTAAGGAATACAAAAAGTCACCAAGATGAGGACAAAAGAGGGAAGGACATTTTTGATCATGAAGGGTCACCACATGACTTTTCAAAGGAATATGAAGGATCATACAAGTTTGGTGCCATTTTCCATGAGGATTGAAGGGTCACAAAGGGGGAAGGCCAAAGGTTATTTGGAAAGCTATAAATAAAGGCTTGAGAAGCCATTTGAAAACATGAGAGATATAGGTTGATTTGATATTGTAATATCTAACTTAAAAGAGAAATTGTGAGAGATGAATATGATTTGTATTTGTTATATCTAGCTTAGAAGAGCAAAGGTGAGAGAGAGGAAAGAGATGTTGTATTAAACTATAATTTGTTGAGATAGCAACATTGAGAGATAGGTGTGTGGTATACACAAAGGGGTTGGTATGCTATGGGTTGATGCTCATGAATAGTAGCTGGGTTGGTGCTCGATAAAGGGGTGTGGTGATCCTATGGGTTAGTGCTCACGAATAGTTGTTGGGTTGGTGCTTGGCAAAGGGGTGTGGTGCTCCTACAAGCTTGGATTGCAAATATTGTTTGGGTTGGTGCTCATTCATATACTTATGATTATTCTCCATGGTTTTTCCCACATTAGGTTTCCACGTTATATCTGGTGTCTCTCTCTATCTTGTGTGGTGTTTATTGTTTGAGTTTTATTGCATATCTTGAATGTTTGATTAAGTAGATTTTGGTTAAATGAAAGTTTTATAAGATATATGATATATTGATTCACCCCCCCTCTCAGTATATCCTGTGCTTAACAATTGGTATCAGAGTAGGTTCCTTTTTGAAAAATTTTATAGCTTGAAGGTAGATCAGGAAAGCAAGATGGTTGGGTCACAAGAAGGATTTTCTACAAATAAGGAACCTTTATTTGATGGGATGAATTATGATTTTTGGAGCATGAGAATGAATGTTTATTTGATGGTCCTTGCATTCGACATATGGAAAGCAATTGTGGAGGAATATGAAGAGCCACAGACATTTGTAATTACTCCAGTAGAAAAGAAGGTAAGTGAATGTAATGCTAAATATTTAAATGCTATTTTATGTGGTTTATGTGAATCTAAATTTGTTAAAGTTATGCAATGTAAATCTTCTCATGAAACTTGGGTAAAACTTGAGAATATTTACAAAGGTGATGGAAAGGTTTAGCAAGCTAAGATGCAAACTTTTAGAAGGTAGTTTGAAAGTTTGAAGATGGAAGAAGAAGAAGATATAGCAAGTTATCTCTTTTGAGTTGATCAGATGGTAAATCAGATTCAAGGTCTTGGAGAAATGTTGGAAGAGTCAATGGTGGTACAAAAGGTTTTGAGATCTCTACCAATGAGATATGATGCAAAATTTTTAGCAATTGAAGAGATGAAGAATTTAGCCAAGCTAAAGATGGATGAGCTTCATGGTATTCTCATGAAATATGAGATGCAGACAGAACAAGATAAACCCTCAAAGAGTGAAGTGAATTTCAAGAAATCAAAGAAGGAGAAAGCTAAGATTCAAGAATCAAGTGATAGTTCTACTGATGATGAAGATGACAATAGAGCACTTTTCATTCATAAGACAAAAAGAGGAACAGGTAAATATCAAGGAAAATTACCTTTTAAATGTTTTAATTATGGAAATATTGGACATTTTTCAGCTAGATGCCCAAATAAGGTTAATGATGATGAAGAAGAAAAGCCTACATACAAGAAGAATTTCAAAGGCAAATATAAGAAGGGATTCGAGAAGAAGAGCCTATATTTTAAGGATCCTAACTCAGGCAAAGATAGTGGAGTCAGCAATTCAGAAGAAGATATTATATTCATGGACATACATGAAGATGATCAAGAAGAAGAAGAGGAGAAAGCTGAAGGGAATATGGAAGGAGAGCTCATTTTTGCCTTAGAAGAGTTAGAAGCTGTTCAGAAGAAGAATCAAAGATTAAAGTGCCAGATCGAGAAAAATGAACAAGAGTCAAAGGAAATTATTGAAGATCTACAAGCACATTTTGAAGAAGCCAAGAATAATGAAGAAGAGCTCACAACATAGTTGGAAATAACAAGAAAATAATGTCAAAGGTATGTTATTGAAATTGCCTCTTTAAAAGAAGATATTAAGAAAGCAGTCAATGATAAAGTAGTCAGTGATTTAAAATTTGGAGATAGCACTAACATGCTGAATAAGATATTGGAAAGTCAAAAAGCAAATTTAGATAAGACAGGGATCAGATTTGAAAATAAAAATAGCTATGTTGAAGCTCTTATAAAAGAGGAAACAAAAAGGGGAGAAGTGAAAAATATAGAGGACATTTCAAACAGAGAAGGCTATAGAGAAAAAAGCTACAAAAGACAATTAGGTTAGAGATATACAGACAGGTCTTATTTTTATGGCTATTGTTTTTATTGTAATGGATATGGTCACAAGAAATTAGAATGTAGAAAAATATCTAACAATTTCAGAAATAGGAAAGTCAGGGAGAGTCAAGTAGAAGCCACAACTCTTTTTCTCCTATATCAAGCTTTGATGAAGAGACCATAGTATGCTACAAGTGCAACAACTTCAGACACATAGCTCAGTATTGTAGAAGCGTGTTCGAGTCAGTCAAGAAGGATCAAAGTTTCAAAGCTCCATTCATCAAGAAGAAGGTTCAGACATGTTCATGGCAGAAGAAACAACCTGAAGATTATATGATGGTTCAGACAGCTCTGCATGTAAGAGGTAAAGTTCAGCCATGGTTAATTGATAGCAGATGTTCAAGGCATATGACAAGTGATAAAAGTAAGTTCACAACTCTAAATAAGATCAATGGTGGTACAGTGAGATTCAGAGATAAAAGCACTACCAGGATAGCTGGAAAAGGTACTTTAAGTTTGAATTATGGTAGAACTAAGACTAAGAATGTTTTATATGTAAAAGGTCTTAAGCATAATTTGTTGAGTGTTAGTCAAATATGTGATCAAGGATACACATTAAAGTTTCATAAATAAGGTTATGAGATTAGAATAAAATATTAAAATGAGTTGATTGCAGATGCTCAAAGGACAGGGAAAAATGTATATGTTTTATCAGATATCTTCTCAAAGGCACGATCAAAGGATACATTCAAAGATCAGCGAGAGGATTTGGGATTAATTTGTATTACTCCCTACCATTGATGTTTAACATCAATTGATGGGGAGCTAAGTGTTAGCTATAGGTAGGCCCTTTGCCTTTGATGTCAAAGTGGGAGAATAATAGGTATATGTATAAGTGCAAAAAAATAGGTACAGAGAATAGGTACATGTTTCTACAGTAAGGGGGAGTTATTGTATGTTTTCAGATAACAATATGTGCAGGTGATGGGATGTGGTAGTTTCAAGATTGAGGTTGCCATCGATGACAAAGGGGGATATTATTGGAAATATTGTTATTGATGTCAAAGGTTTAGCATTATTGGTGATATAGGCCCCATTACATTTAATGTTGTTTGTAATAGATATATCTTGGCTAATATGAGTTAATATTTATTTAATATTAACGAATATATTTTTGGTTGCATATGAGACAAAATAAGGGCCCATGGAGAAGTCAAAGAGCCACAGGATAAAGACAAAAGAATGATGGGATGCATTTTCCCATGAAGAGTCATCTTGGGGAATTCTAAGAGTCACCAAGTGAAGACAAAAGAGGAAGGGTGCAATTTATCATGAAGGGACACTTTAAGGAATGTGAAAAGTCACCAAGATGAGGAAAAAAGAGGGAAGGACGTTTTTGATCATGAAGGGTCACCACATGACTTTTAAAAGGCTTGAATATGAAGGGTCATACAAGTTTGGCACCATTTTTCATGAGGATTGAAGGGTCACAAAGGGGGAAGGCCAAAGGTCATTTGGAAAGCTATAAATAAAGGCTTGAGATGCCATTTGAAAACATGAGAGATAGAGGTTGATTTGATATTGTAATATCTAACCTAGAAGAGCAATTGTGAGAGATAAATATGATTTGTATTTGTTATATCTAGTTTAGAAGAGAAAAGGTGAGAGAGAGGAAAGAGATGTTGTATTGAACTATAATTTGTTGAGATAGCAACATTGAGAGATAGGTGTGTGGTATACACAAAGGGGTTGGTGCTCATGAATTGTTGCTGGGTTGGTGCTCAGTAAAGGGGTTGGTGTTCTTGTGGGTTGGTGCCCATGAATAGTAGCTAGGTTGGTGTTTGGCAAAGTGGTGTGGTGCTCTTGTGGGTTGGTGCTCATGAATAGTTGTTGGGTTGGTGCTTGGCAAAGGGGTGTGGTGCTCCTGCAATCTTGGCTTGCAAATATTTTTTGGGTTCATGCTCATTCATATACTTGAGATTGTTCTTCATGGTTTTTTCCACATTGGGCTTCCATGTTATATCTGGTGTCTCTCTCTATCTTGTCTGGTGTTTATTGTTTGAGTTTTAGTGCATATCTTGAGTGTTTGATTAAGTGGATTTTGGTTAAAGGAATGTTTTATAAGATATATGATATATTGATTCACCCCCCCCCTCCCTTAGTATATCTCATGCTTAACAATATGGAATATAGATAAGATTCATCACATTGAACATAGGTTTCAAGCCACATGCTAACCCCCATCACTTTGAACACTGAGATGGTAGCCCATTGCATTATAGATACTTTTCATGAATAACCCATTGTAACTTAGTGTGATAACGATGCTAGAGAGTGGTCATCCCAAGGAATGGAACCTGAGACTTCCCACCTATAACCCTCAACACACTCATCACTAGGATATCATCATCAAGTTATACTTAACACATTATTGATTATCATGCGTAAAAATATACTCTAATCTATGTCAAAAAAATTGATGAGTTATGAATATAATCAATTAGTAGATTGAGATGTGATTACGTATATTTTATATATGTTGAGAATAGGAAATTTATAATGATTTTTGAAATCATATGGGGTTCTTGATTAATAAATATAAATGACCATTGATATATATATATATATATATATATATATATATATATATATATTGTGTGTTTATATATGGTACATATGATGTCAAATTATTCATATATAGGAAACATATTTATATATGGACTTAAGTATTCATATGTGAATATTACATATATATGTGTATTGGGTCATATGCCTATACGTATAGCTAAATGGATGGTTAAAATAAGTCATAAATTATTTGAAGGACTTTAAACTATAACCATATAAAAATAGTCTCCTAGAAATGGAATGAGTTGTTTAAATGAAAAATTATGCTATAACTAGTTTATGAGTTATCTGATTCTCTGCAAATATTATGAATGACTACTTGAAATTAAGTACTGTATACATAAATATGGCATATTGTATTATTATTTCTTGTATTATTTATTTGAATCTAATTATAGAAATTAGATTATTCAATCTAAACATATATTATACCTTGTTGGTATAAATTTTATATGTTTAATTATTATTTATGTGATAAATGATATTGTGGAGATTCATTTATGTGTTTTATAGACTAAGTATATGTATTTGATTATTCTTGTTCTTAGCATATTTTTTTTTACTAGTAGGAAATAATTTGTAGGTATCTAATGTTTATATCTATATTAACCAAATTTTATTTTGCTAGTATTGAGTAAGTAATGAGAGAGACTTCACTATCTTGCTAGCATTACCATTGCTAGATGAAGGTAATTTGGTCAAGTGGTATGTATGAAATTGACTAATCCTAGAGATCAATAACTATTAAAAACTTTAGACAAAGTAATTTTAGAGAGACATTGTCATTTCATATGTATGATTTACATTTTTGTGTGATATCATATTAGAATGGATTTCTTTATGGTACACTGCATGTTATTAGAAATCATACAACACATGAGTACTAACTTGTCTCTTTGGATTTCTACACCATCACTATCTACTCATCCATGAAGGGAGGGCCATTCCTTGATGGGAAATTTTTCAAAGGATTTATGGTCCATGGTTGGTGTGAAAAATCACTCATATGATGCTTTCCCTCCCCATAATAGTGCTTATTTAGAGATGACACTTGAGATTGACATAGCTATTGGAGTTTGAAGAACTCATGTTCTATATAGCTTTGTATCTTGTAGCTTGTACATTATATTGTATTTATTATTATTGATATATTATTATGATGAGACATAATTATTTACTTATTATACCATGATATTAGTGGTTTCATGTTTATACCAGCCATGGCTAGAAATCTATAATTAATTATATATTTAGTTGTGTTGTGTTTCATATGGAGATAGTGATCAATGATGTATGGATGTCACATGCTTATATTATAGCTATCATAATTAGAGTGTTTTAGTTTAGATCACTAATTATATTCTTTTGGTGTAATATAATGGAAGAATACATTGATTAATTCTTTAAAAATGCATTATTCTAGGAAAATCCCAGTGGGGATGTTATAAACTACACTATAACATGCTAAAACATGGATGAGTGATAGTAAACATAGAACTAGATATACGATGATTGAGACTTATTGATTTAAATAAGTTTTTTTTTTTCATACTCCTAACTAATGGTGTTTTTTAACCTTTCTTCTACCTATGTTTAAAGAAAACTCAATCATACAAACTAATAGAAGATGGGTGATTCAATCAATCTCTACTAGGGCTATATGTACTTGGATGGTAATAGAGCAATAGATTTGAGTGGAATATGAGGTATCTATGTAAGGGATATGGATGTCTATCTAGCATCAAATCAATGCTAATATATGTGTCATCAATAATTTTATATTTCTTGGATAAAATAACTTTCATATAAACACCTACCTCTACCACTTACCTTTAATTTATTTGTTTTTCTTGTTTTTCTTTCTTTGGTTTCATCGCAACTCTTTGACACTACCTTATTTGAACCTTGTATACTCCTCTAAGATTGATGAACACTCACTTATCTACATACACTACTACTTACACCAATTATTCTTTCCTTAAAAAATTCTAACAAGTCTTGCATCTTAGTCTTGATTACTTTGTTAATGTTTTAACAAGAACTCCCTAATCACTAAGTTCCAAACTTGACTCAGGTTTCTTATACCACCATGAAACCTATTCATTCTCTTTACTATCTTTATAAAACTCTCAAAACTTATCAAATCAATCTTTCTCATTAATTACAACTACTTATTCTTTTGCACATAGTTTAGTAGCCTTTTTTAATTTTATTTCCCCTAGTACAGACATGTACAGATCTCGAATGAAAAATTGAGGCCATATTAAAATACCATATATCCATATCCATCTTGGTATAAATTTTAAACCTTTAAATCTAATACGAATTCATTTTACAAGCCTCATCTAGGTCATTATTTGGCCTAATTAAGCTGAGTCTACTCCAATCCACACACAGTCCTCAGAAAATGTACCTTCCCATACAGATTCAAATCAAAAATTTAAAAATCCTTTCAAACACATTTTTACCTATCAAATTAAATATATTGGATATTTTCCATTGGTGTAAACATCATAAAATGATATTTCTCTCTTGAAATACTAATTCAGGTTTAGCAGGCTTTGCATAAGTTTGATAGCATACAAAATGCATTGTGAACTACCAAAACTCTTTCAAATGAGTGTGATCATTTTTTTAAGATTTAAAAACCTGTAATAAACTTTTTTAATTGGTAATTTTAAACTTTGAAATGTCTATTCAAGTTCATCATCCATTTCTTGTGATTTCTATGTGTATAGATAGAAATTATACAATCTGAGAGAAATTATTCTGTGCATAAAGAACCCTAAATGGGTTTCAATATTATATAGAGGTTTTTTTAAGTATATATAACATTAAATTATATTTTCCAATCATTTAAATCTTTTTCCAACAATCCACTATTCAAAATTTTAATAACTTTCTTGACCCCTCTTACATGCATAGTAACAATCTATAGGGTCTACGAAAGCTATCTTGAGGATTCAAACCTAAAATGAGGTTTAAAAACTATATAAATAGATGATAAATGATAAAAATGATAAATATATCTTTTGAAAAATCATTAACATGCCTTTTATGCCTTGATTATGCCTTCTTACCACATTTATGTGTTGACTATCTGTGTATACATAGTTTCAACATGGGTATACAATTTATTTTATAAAATGGAATCAAAGCTCATAGATGAATAATATTTACACACTCAATTAACATTAAAAAAATCACCAATACTAGGTCCAGCATCAGAAGTAACTAAATATTGGATTTTCCTTCATTGCACACTTAAACTTCAGTCCTTATACACACACATACACAGTATTTCTTAACACAAAATTCCTAATCAAAATGGGGTCAAGAAAATGAATTTACTTTCCAAGTTATAATAAAAACAGACCTTATTCATTTGTATATAATATTAAATAAAACTTATAATATCATTTTGCAAAACTGAGCATTAAACTCTTCATTTTTATATAGATTCTTTTATTCTTCTATAACCAAGATACTTACATAACAATATATGGTTGACAAAGTTTTATCCTTCCTATATTTGAAAACTTATATGTCATCTCTCTTTCACACCTCCTTCTACCTTTAATAGATCACTAATAACAAACACCTACTTATATAAAAATATTCTCTAACTATCTTAACCACCTCTTAACTCCCAATGTAGCAAGAAAAGGATTATCACTAACATGATTTAGATTTAGTTAGGAATTTTAACATAAATTAAACTTATAACAAGGACAAAATAGACCTAAACACTCTTAAATACCCCTGAGACATGAGTTCATAACATCTTGACCTTTCACAACATCGAAACACTTGAGAAACAATAAAAGATTTTCAAATATTTTAAGTGACCATTTATGCAATAAAATGCCTAAGTGAGTAAAATTCAAATTTTATAAATACATATCATCTAAAATTGATTCCTACATATTCAATATGGCTACCATGACTTATTAATGACTCAAAACATGTCAAAGAGACCAATATGTACAAAGGGGTAGTGATGCTCCAGCATCATACTACTGAGGAGAAATGAAAAATTTCCAAGAAAGTTATAAGTGATGTGTCTTTGATGTTCTTGTTCATCACCTATTTTTAAATGGCATCTCCTCCTAGATCCCAAGGTCTATTTGACACACGTATACCTTTTTGACACTTGCTTAACTTTATGTTGGCTCCTCCTTTATTCATCTCTCTCTTGCTTTGCATCTTCAATCTGATTTTATTCAGCTTCTTAGTGTTCTCCTACAATAAACCTACACATGAAATACATAAATCAATGAAAAAAATATCCATCTTATCTTCTTAGAAATCAGACACTTTTTTTTACATGCTTTTTTGTTTATGCTTTGGGATGATACTTGTGAGAGTGTTGCTTGTTATTTCCTCTTCTCTCTTAAAATATTCTCAACCTTTTCAACCTTATTATCCACTTCTTACTAATATTCATTCTTTACCTGATCATTAAATTATCTCTCTATAGCTAATGCTCTTAACATACCCACCTTCTCAAAAAAGTGGTCTAGATGATCCTTGATTTGTATGGAGGACAAGTGTTTTGATAAACTTGAAAACAATATATCCACATGTTCATTTGAAACTAACTCACCTTTTTGGTCTAACTATATTATTTCCTTATTTATTGAATTCAACAGCTCAAAATTACCTTCAAATGCTACACTCTCTTCTTTTATTATCTTGGAAACTTATAATAAACTCTTTTCACTTTGGTTCTTATCCTCCTTGTTGTAAATGACTTATTTAGGTAGGCACTCCTTCTTTCTTTCCAATTATATTTCCTTTACTTCCATCCTCTTGTGGCATTCCTCATTCATCAATCCCTTCATATTATTTTCACTCTTTTATCTTCACACTCTCTTTAAGGTCTCTCTTGACCTATCTCTATTCTTGCCAAGATTTCTCACTTGCCCTCTTGACCTTCACTGGTTCTCTCTCAATTGAATCTCTCTCTTCTATTCTCAAGATCTCTCCTTAAGATTCTTTCTTGAATCTCTCACTATCTCTCTACTTTCTCTCTCCAAGCCTCCATGGGTTAAGGGATTCACCACAACTTTATCTTTTCTACCTATTTATCATGTACTTATAGCCTCATTATCAATATCATCACAATTTCAATGTAACCTTCCAAGCAATCCTTCAACCTTAAATAAATATTTATAAAAATGCAACTAAAAATTTAAAAATACCAAGCATACCTTGTCCAAAAAACCTATCAACTATGATACCAAATGATGCAGAGGACATCAATAAGTTTATCTTTCCTAAATAAAATCACTTTCATGCAAACACTTACCTTTGCCACCTAGCTCTGATATCTTTATTTTTCCTATTTATCCTTCTTTGGTTTCTTCACAACTCTTTGACACTACCTTATTTTACCCTTGTAGACTCCTTTAAACTTGATGAACACTCACTTATCTACATACACTAATATTTACACAACTTACTTTTTCCATACAAACTTTAAACAACTCTTACATCTTAGTCTTGATTACTTTGTTCATGTTTTGACAAGAACTCACTAATCACTAAGTTCTAAACTTGACTCAGGTTTCCTATTCCATCATGAAAACTTTTCATTCCCTTTACTCTCCTTATCAAATTATCAAAATTTATTAAAGATATCTCTCTCATTAGTTACAACTACTTATTCTTTTTCATAACTATGTTACATCCTAATTTATCACTAAGAAAATTTATTTGATTATCTGTGCATTTTATATAGTTGACAACTTGATTTTATTATTAATAACTAAGATTTAAGCTATATACTATTATGGGACAATCATATATTGGTTTGTTTTCATGATTTCACTGCTATGAGTTAGCTATAGTGTATATTCTTTACATTATGATCATGTTGACTTGTTATTCAACATTATTCTATGATATACATGTCATTATGTTATGGAGTAACTAATTTATTTTCATGAGTTGGATGTAGGAGAGATTCATCTCTCATAACATGACAGAGGGAGATCATCATTAGAGAGGGTGATGTAGATGGAGTTGTTGGGGAATAACAGAGGAATGGATAAAACCCTACACACACCACATTAAATAATACATATTAGATGTGTGGTTTTAATTGTTAGCATTAGTGCAGTTTTAATGTTGTTACATTTAGATAATGGTTTATGCATGATTAGTTGTGTGTGTTAGCTAAAATTTATGCTTAAATTAATTAATCTTGTGTGATTTCATTATGGACATTAAACATAATTTTAATGTATAATGCTACCATTTCAATTTAAAATAATATTATTGACCCTATATTGGTCAATTCATTGTGATTATTTGTCTATATTAAGACATATTATAATTAATTAATTATAAAAATAAAAATAGGAAAATCCTCATAAGGGAAATAAATCAAATAAATTAATTGCATTTTATACCTAGAAAATTGGAATAAAGAATAAGAATAAATCAAATAAGGAATAAAGAAAATAAAAATAAATTGAAAATAAAATCTTTGAATAAAACAAAATAAAAGAAAGAACTCAATAGGAAAGAATGCATGGAGTTTTAAAGGAGGGGACAACATGTAGAGAGGGTGTGATGAGAGGGGCATGGATTGGAGAAGGAAAAAGAACCAGAGTGGAGAAGAATGATAAGAGGAGAAAATTTAGGACTATGCTAGAAAGTTTTGGCCAAGTAAGTGAAGTTATTAAATTTTGTATGAAATTACCAAAATTATATATATTAAGTTATGATAAATTGCATATTTCTACATAGATGTGGGATGTGAAATGAGCTACTCCTAATTTATAAATATGTATACTTCTAGAGTGAGTATGGAATTGGATGTATCAATATCCAACAAGAAAAATCATACAAATACTTCATAATTGAAATAAGTTTCCATTATCTTAACATAACTAGTATCAATTATCATAGCTTAAAGCATCTTTGTTATAATCTCATCTCAACCTCTTAGACTAACAAGATGTTCCACACATCCAATTCCATATCTCTCTAGGAAAAAAGTACATAAAACAACCCCATCTATGTTTTAGGGTTTCAAGATTTTTTTAATTACTTAATAGTGATATGTCTTAATATAGAATAATAATAACAATGACCAATATAAGGTCAATAATATTCTTTTAAATTGAAATGATAAATAAAACATAATAGCATTCTACATTAAAGTTACATTTAATGTCTATAATGAAATCACACAAAATTAATTTCTTTAAGCATAAATCTAAGCTAAAACACACTAATAATCATCCATAAACCATTATCTAGATGCAAAAACATTAAAAAGTCACTAACTCTAACAATTAAAACCATGCATCTAATATGTATTATTTAATGTGATGTGTGTAAGGTTATAGAAATTTTGTCCAAGAAGGATATTTAGAAAATAAAAAAACATGGTCATCAAAAGAATCATGTTAAGTGTTTCATCTGTCAAGCTAATCACTATGCTAATAAATGTCTTAATAGGAGAAGAGAATCTAAAAATAGTAATTTCCTAAATAACTATGGAATTGATGAATATGAATATGTGTTAGTATCAAAAGAAGATAAACTTCAAAATGAATCAGATATTTTGTGGGAAGCATCTGATAGTGATGATAATCAAATAAATATGAATCTAGCTAAATCTAAATTAGAAGATGAATCATATTATTATGATTTTGATATAGGATTTAAAATTCATATGATTTATGCACCTTATATAGATGCCTTGAGTTTATTTCAACAAATATCTTTCCTTAAAGAAAGATATGATAAAACTCCTACCTATATGATCTCTGAAAGAATGTTTTTGCAACAACAAATTATAGCTACTGAGCAAAAATATTCTCTTCATTTAGCTCAAAAAAAAATGCAAAAGGATATTTTATCTAAATAATTCAATCTAATAACTAGAAAGCATCTCTGATTAAAGCTGCCTATCAACCTGACACTTATGATAAAACTTCTTGGTGAAAGAATCATATTTTTCAGCTTCAACGCTTTCTAGCTAAAGATCAGATTGAATTACAAGATGTTCTAAAGGAAGAATATCTTGATAATAAACATGAACATATCTTTGAATAATAGATACTCCAAGTCACTAATGAGATCTAATCTCATTTTGAGGGGGGGGGATACCTCTCATAATAATTCAAATATACATCAGATATCAGTATATAATACTAATAATTCATTTTGTGAATTTTAGATTAAATGGGAAGGTTTTAAACCATATAGCTTGGATGTCTTGCTTGATACTGGTGCTGATATTTCTCTTGCTAGATATCATTCTATTCCTTCTGATATGTGGAAATTTGATTTTCATTGACTAACTTTCAATACAAAAGTTATGGTTTCATAATTGTCTATAGTTATACCTATTGTGCTTGGTTACTCTATTTATCATTTTAATATAATATATCATGAAATTCCAATGTATGATATGATGATTGGTTCAGATAACTTGGCAAATTTATACCCTATCACAATTCAGCCACAAGAAATAATTCTTGCACAAAAATATTCTTTATACAAGAAATCCAGATATGAATGTAGAATTTCATTGAAAGAAAAGCCAAAGAAACTAGTTGACACTAGATGGATACAATAGAAGGTAAATATTTGTCATGATAACATTGACCCAATAATTGAGAATATTAAAAAATATTATCATTCTAAGAATCACTTTATCATTCAGAAGTAGAAAACTACATGAATGTAGAACTGAATTGAAGATGGTAAAAGATAAAAATGGTAAAGAAATAAAACATAAGTTTAAGGCACATCATTAAAAAATGTCTCCTTCACTTAGGGAAGAGTGTTTTCATGAAATAAACTAGTTGAAATAATAGCGTTTGATAAGATATTCCAATAGCCCTTGGGCATGTGAAGCATTCTATGTAAATAAAAGATCAGAGTAGATAAGGGGTATAAAGAGACTAGTTATAAATTATGTCCATCTTAATAAATATTTTTTACTAGTTCAAAATCCTATTCATTCAAATGATGAAATCTTTCAAATAATAAATGGAAGTAAAATTTATAGTAAGTTTGATCTAAAATCAAGATTCTGGCAGATACAAGTGGCAGAATAGGATAGGCAAAAAATTGCATTTGTCACTCTACTTAGCCAATATGAATAGAATGTCCTACCCTTTGGTTCTAAGATTGATATTAGTATATTTTAATAAATGATGAACAATATTTTATCAGCATATTCTAATTTTATCATTGTTTATATAGATGATATATTAGTTTTTTCAAGATCGCCTAAAGAACATCTCAACCATCTGGATCAATTCTATCAAATTGTGTATGAAAATGGTTTGGTTCTATCTGAGAAAAAAATGACAATTTTCAAAGATGAAATTGAGTTTGTATGGATCACTATAACATCAAGGAAAGTTTTAGTACAATAACATGTTTTAAAAAATATCAAAAAAATTCTTGATGAGTTTAAAGATAAAAAAATTGTTACAAAGATTTCTTGGCTGTGTAAACTATGTAGCAAGATATTATTATAACATTAAATAGGACATAATTATTCTAAATAAAATCTTATAAAATAATCCTCTAGCATGGTCAGATGAGATGACAAAAACTATTCAAAGGATAAATCAAAATTATCAAAATTTACCACCTCTAGTTCTACCTTGTAATGGTCTAAAGATCATTGAGATAGACACCTCAGATTTATATTGGGGTGTTATTATTAGATGAAGATTGTCAAATGGTTCAAAGAAACCTTGCATATTTGCTTCAAGAAATTTTAAATAGGCTCAGAAAAAATACCACTCTACTCATAAATAAATTCTTTTTATTATTAAAGCTATTTAAGCTTTCATGTTTTTTATAGGATCAGAAAACTTTCTTGTTATATCTGATTTAAATAACTTTATGAGAATTCTTTACTCTATTGATAATCTAAAGAAAGGCTCTACGAGTAGGTTAAATAGATGGGTAACTTTTATATCATATTTTGACTTCTCTATTGAGCACATACCTAGAAGGAAAAATTGTCTTGTTGATTTTATATCTAGAGAATTCAATTCAGATAATTTAGTTATGGTAGTGATAGTTACTGAAGTGTGTGAAGATTTCATCAACATATATGGATATCCACTCCATCTGTTAATAGTTATTTAACTCATGAAATGAATGCTCTCACCATAAAATCTCATGAAGTGTCTATAGAACTTAATAATACTCATTTGGCATGGACATCACAATTTCAAGAACTAGATGGCAAAAGGTGGTGTTCTACAATAATTCTATATTATGAAGCTAATAATCTAATGATTACTGATCCTTTTAAGAATTTCATTTGCAAGCATGGTTTTAAATTCCTAATTCAATGGTCTACCTTTTGGCCATGTTTTAACCTTGCTACATAAATTTTTTGGTCATCTTCTAAAATATTAGATAATATATTTGAATTTTTGGATTATATTACGCCAATGAAATCTTCTGATGATCCTATTGTTTGTATCCCTCCAATTCTATTTAGGAATATATTTATTTCTCTAAGGATACCTTTCAAGGTTAAGTTTGAAATATTCTAAGTTCAAAATTTCTAAGCTGATCTACATGATGGCTTAGCTCCTACTCAATTGTTAGTTGCTCTTTGGAAAAGGTTTACAATAAGTCATCAGGCTATGTTTCCTCCTACACCTAGTGGCCTAATGTTAAGGATTCCTTCATCTTTATACATAGATCACACTGAATTTGATTCTAATGATGATAACCATTATTATCCCCAAGGAGAATATGAATTAAATGATGATGACTGATTTAATCTAAATACTAGTTATGGGGTCTATCCATACCTATGAATGTGGACACATTAACCTTCTTTTGGTTTTTTGGACCTCACCACTTATAAAATCTGGTATTCTGTCAGTCATGTCGATAGATTCATTGTTTGTCTTTTCTTGTTAGGTGGTGCACAGTGGACCCATAACCCACCAAATTTTAGCATCTTGCTTTCTAACCATTGATTTGGCATCTTTGTGTCAACCGTAGATCTTCTCATTTCATCCTATAAATATGAGGAGTTCTTTGTGTCATATAGATCAAATTCATAGAGTTGAGTCTAGAGTCTTAAACTAGAAGTTGTGTCTTAGCGAGTCAGGAATAAGCGTATGCTCTTCTCTTACACTTCTATGGGAACCTATGAATCAAAAACTTTTCCTAAGTTTGTTATTTCTTATGTTTTTTCTAAAATCTTTGTAAATTCTCTATGTCTTGATCAATACAGTGATCCTGCATTTAATAGACAATCGTATGTTGGTTTGGTTTCATGATTTCACTACTATAAGTTAGCTATAGTTTATATTCTTTACATTATGATCATGTTGACTTGTTATTCAATATTATTCTATGATATACATGTCATTATGTTATTGAGTAACTAATTACTTTTCATGAGTTGGATGTAGGAGAGATTCATCTCTTAGAACATGATAGAGGGAGATCATCATTAGAGAGGGTGATGTAGATGGAGTTGTTGGGGGATAACAAAGGAATGGATATAACCCGACACTCACCACATTAAATAATACATATTAGATGTGTGGTTTGAATTTTTATCATTAGTTAATTTTTGATGTTATTACATTTAGATAATGGTTTATGCATGATTAGTTGTGTGTGTTAGCTCAAATTTATGCTTAAAGTAATTAATCTTGTATGATTTCATTATGGACATTAAACATAAATTTAATGTATAATGCTACCATATCTATTTAAAATAATATTATTTACCCTATATTGGTCAATTAATTGTGATTAATTGTCTATATTAAGACATATTATAATTAATTAATTATAAAAATAAAAATATGAAATGCCTCATAAGGGAAATAAATCAAATAGATTAATTGCATTTTATACCTAGAGAATTGGAATAAAGAATAAGAATAAATCAAAAAAGGAATAAAGAAAATAAACATAAATTGAAAATAAAATATTTGAATAAAACAAAATAAAAGAAAGAAAGCACAGAGTTTTAAACGAGGGGACAACATGTAGAGAGGGGAGTGAAGAGAGGGGCATGGATTCGAGAAGGAAAAAGAACAAGAGTGGAGAATAATGAGAAGAGGAGAAAATTTAGGACTATGCTAGATAGTTTTGGCCAAGTAAGTGATGTTATTAAATTTTGTATGAGATTACCAAAATTATATGTATTAAGCTATGGTAAACTGCATACTTCTACATAGATGTGGGATGTGAAATGCGCTGCCGAAAATTTATAACTTTGTATACTTCTAGAGTGAGTCTAGAATTGGATGTATTAATATCGATCACAAGAAAAATAATACAAATAATTCACAATTGAATTAAGTTTCCATTATCTTAACATAACTAGTATCAATTTTCATAGCTTAAATCATCTCTACTATAATATCATCTCAACCTCTTAGACTAACAAGATGTTCCACACATCCAATTCCATCTCACTCTAGGAAAAAGTACATAAAATAACCCCATCTATGTTTTAGGGTTTCAAGGTTTTTTTAATTACTTAATAATAATATGTCTTAATATAGAATAATAATCACAATGACCAATATAAGGTCAATAATATTATTTTAAATTTAAATGATAGATAACACATAATAACATTCTACATTAAATTTATATTTAATGCCTATAATGAAATCACTGAAAATTAATTCCTTTAAGTATAAATCTAAGACAACACACACTACTAATCATCCATAAACCATTATTTAAATGCAACAACATTAAAAAGTCACTAACTCTAATAATTCAAACCATTCATCTAATATGTATTATTTAATGTTGTGTGTGTAGGGTTATAGCCATTCCTCTATCATCCCCTAACAATTCTATCTACATCACTCTCTTTGATGATTCTCTCCCTTCATCATGCTCTAAGGGATGAATCTCTCCCACATCTATCTCACAAAAAACATTTATTTCTTCCATAACATCATGACATGTATATAATAAAATACTATTGAATAATAAGTTAAAAATATCATAATGTAAAGAGTATATACTACAACTAGCTCATAGCAATGAAATCATGAACCCAAAGTAACATACAATTTTCCCATAACATCATATAACTTATAGCTTAGTTAGTGATAATCGCATAGATTTATTAAATATATAAAATCCATAGATAATAAAATAAATTTTCTTAATAAGAAATCAATATATAATATCCTTCCCCCCTAAAGTTGGTCATCATCCTAATGACACTTATTCAAACATAAGTTATGAATCAGAATATTATTCAACATAAAAATAACATAGTATAAAGTATCAAATCGAGAAAATAAATGTGGAAATAATCTTTAAAACTCATTATAGTCATTATAAGTAGCAATATATTTATATTATTGGTCCCACAAGACCTTGCACTATGACATCTCCCTATTACACAAACAAAGTTTGTGAGTGTCACTTACTCTAATTGGTTATATCATGACTAACCAAGGTCCAAAACCGGTAAATTATTCCTATTCAAAACATTTCAAAGATAAATTATATATTTTTTAAGATCAAAAAAATAGAATACATTATGTAATAGATCTAGGCTATTGGTAATACACACCTATACACTACAAGATTAACCACTTTTAACACCTGAAAGGGTCTCACATATCTTGATGATAATTTTTCTAGCTTCGTGAATTTAATCTTCAACATAAGCACATGAAATCATCATAAAATACAAAACGTATGGATAGAGAGAGAGTTCCATAAAGCCTCTCAACTCCTCTGCACATATCTCTAAATTAGAGAGTGTTTTTCTGACTTTAGATAAAAGTGTTTAGAGAACCTGGCAAGAATAATGTGTAAAAGTCAATAACCATTGCTATTCTACATAGCTCCTAATAAGTATGACATATCAATATTACCACTACTCCACGTAGCTCCTAAAAATTATGAATATGAATAGGAAATGGAAATAATACATTTCCAATGTATATTAAATTAAGGAATAAACATTTCTCAGTGTATATGTGTATGACCATATGGCTAAATTTGACAAGTCCCACTTGCCAAATTATAGATTTGAAAATATTCCCTTGTTGGATACAAACTTAATAAATACTAATTCAATGTGAGACTAACTAGGATCCACTCGTATATTTTATTAATCACATTACTAATTTACCATGCATCCCTTAGGTCTTCATGACCTAATGATCTCCTAAACGTGCACATGGTTTAATGAATTCATAAATCAATATCAACAGATCCTTGATTATAATTTATATGCTAGATAATTTATGATTTATTAATATACATCACAATAAAAATCATTCAAATACTCCATAATTACAATAAGTTTCTATAAGCCTAACATAACTAGTATCAAATTTCACAGCTTAACTCATCTCTAGTATAAGCTTGTCTCAACCCCTTAGACTAACAAGATGTTAAAAACATCCAATTCCATACTCTCTCTAGAAAAAAAGTACATAAAATAACTATAATTCCATACTCTGATACCACATGTAACAACCCCATTGGGTTTCACTTAAAAACACATGATAAAATTTTTGTGTTATTCTAGGAAGATCTTAGTGGGGATGTTACATGTGGTATCACAGTTGTGGCTTGAACTATATGACCTAATGAGTCCATTATCATTTCCATATTCTTATATTTTTCAAAAGTTACAATGGTGAAAGATTGAGTTTTTATAGAAGGTATTTCAAATGTCAAAGACAGTAACCCTCCATTTGATCCTGACCAATTTACCACTGAGCAAGCAACAAAGTTGGATCAAATTCTAATAGACATGAATGAAACCAAGGATAAAATTTAAACCATGGAGTATGAATTTCATGGCCACAAAGAGGAAAAATTATATAATGAACTTGAAGATCATTTCACTAAGCAGGAAAATCCTTAGGATGCAAGAGCACAAGTAGTATGTACCAGTTAAATGAAGTGTATTTTTGGATTTGTAGTGCCTCAATGCATAATCATGCTATACCATGATTGGAGTTGTAATATTTATTATATATTCATGTATTTATTTATTACTATTATGGGTAATAGACATCCATGATTCCTTAAATGTAGTGCGTTACATTGAGAGTGTACCCTTAAGAGCACTCATACCCTCTTAGATTCATTAAAGGGTTGGTTTATTGAGTGTCTCGATGGTCATGGATGTATATGATGTTTGGGTAGGTAAGTTCATAACATATTTAATGAGTAATTAATAGGATATTACTACAAAAAAATTGATCACTTAGATTGAACACCTCGTGAATGATTAGATCCTTACTTGGTAATCAAGTCACCTTTACCACTAGTGTTTAGTTTAGTGAGTATTCAAAAAGTATTAGATGATTATAAATTAATAATATGTGAATTTTAAATATATTTTTGTGTTTCTTATGTGCATTATTCCTAGGGTAGGAAAATCCTAAAATACCGCTTATGGATTGGCACCACCTAGTGTAGTGGAAATTCTCATTATAATGGTTTGTAGTTATCTTTGTTGAGGATTTATATGTTTTCTCAATAATTAGCACCCAATATGTTTATGTGGACATGGTAAGAGGTGTCATCTCTTTTATCTATCATATAGCTAAGTTATTACTCTCTCAACCTCCTTTGACATCATTATAAGCCACTAAATGGATTCATATTTTCTTGATGTTGATAAGTGTTTCCTTAATTGGAAACTTGTTTCTAAAATGTTATTTTGAAAACATTCCTTAGAGTTTGTGGGATAGTGTCTTCTACTTCTTCTTGATGGAAACATTATAGAAAAGGAATGGAGAGATGCATCTATGGTTAATATTTTTCCTCCTGGTTGTGGAAATAGGTTGTGATACTAGACTTACTAATTTGTTAAGTGTGTAGTGATTTTGGAAACTTGGTTATGGTGTTTTATTAATACCTTGTGAGGGTATTTAAGAGTTATGTTTTTGAGATGTTATTTAACTACCATCTACTTGTGGATTTTTAGAGTCACACTTTCTAGTGATACTTGTAAACTTTGACCACATGGAGTGGCAAACCTTAAATTTATATTGGTTTTGTATTAAGATTTATAAGTTGATTATAATCATTATGTTATGATTCATCCTTGATTATATTGGTATTATTATCATCTTAATTAAAACATGTTTTGATGAGACATTTATGTACTTTATCTTAGAGAGAGAGAGTATGGAATTGGATGTGTGGAACATCTTGTTAGTCTAAGGGGTTGAGATAAGCTTATAACATAAATGAGTTAAGCTATGCAATTTGATACTAGTTATGTTAGGATAATGGTAACTTAATCCAATTTTGGATTATTTTTATGATTTTTATTTTGATGGATATTGATGAATCCTAAATTATTTATCATATAACATTGTACTTAAGGATCTGTTAGTATGGATTTGTGAATTCATTAAACCATGCCCACATTCTAGAGATCACTAGGTTATAGAGACCTAAGGGATGAGTGGTGAATTAGGAATGAAAGTAATAAGAGATGGGAGTGGATCATATCTATCTCATATTAACTTGGTATTTGTAACTAACAAGGTGATCTTATTTAATTTAGGATTTGGCAAGTAGGACTTGTCAAATTCAATCATATAGTCATATGCATTTATATTAAGGAATGATTAATCCTTGATTTTGTATACATTAGAAATGTATTATTTCCAATTCATATTCATCATCATACTTATCAAGATCTATGTGTAGTATTAGAAGTATTGACATGTCATACTTATTAGGAGCTACGTGAAGTAGCAATGGTATTGACTTATACACACTATTCTTTCTAGGTTCTCTACACACTTTTATCTAAAATGAGAAAAACACTCTCTAGGTTAGATAAATGTGTAGAGGAGTTGAGATGCTTTATGGAAATTTCTATGGCCATTTGTTTTGGTCTTTATGATGTTTCATGTGTTTATGGTTGAAGATTAAATTTAGGAAGCTAACAAATATATCACTGAGATATGTGGGACCCTTGAAGGTATTAGAAGTAGTCAATCATGTAGCATATAGGCTCGTATCACCACTAGCATAGCTCTAATACATAATGTATTTCATGTTTATTATCTTAAAAAGTATATAGTTGATCCTTCACATATGTTAAATAGGAACACTTTATTGGTTTTGGACCCTGGGGTAGTCATGATAGAGCCAATCAAAGTAAGTGACACTCACAAACTTTGTTTGCGTAATAGGGAGATGTCACAATGTAAGGTATTTTGGGACTAATAATCTAGGGATAGTGCTATTTGGGAGGTCTATGATGATTTATACAGGCAATTTCCACATTTATTTGATTGATTTGATGCTTCGTACTATGTTATTTTTTATTGAATAATGTTTTCATTCAGAACTCTTATTTGAATAAGTGTCATCAAGATGATGAACAACTTTAGTGGGGAAGGATGTTACATCCTGATTTATTGCTAAGAAAATTTATTTGATTATCCATGGATTTAATATAGTTGATAACTTGATTTTATTATCACTAAGTTGTAATTTATATGTTGTTATTAGACAATTGTATGTTTCTTTGGTTTCATGATTTCACTGTTATGAGTTAGCTATAGTTTATATTCTTTATATTATGATTATGTTGACTTGTTATTCAATAGTATTTTATGATATGTATGTCATGATGTTATGGACTAACTAACTTATTATCATAATTTGGATGTAGAAGAGATTCTTCTCTTAGAGCATGACAAAGGGAGAGCATCATTG
>JARHVA010004065.1:862500-917500 GCA_037957365.1 Torreya grandis
CTCCTCTCTTGTTATCTCCCAATTCTATATATTCTTGTGTTTATGAGTCTCTAAAATAATCTTCCACCATTAAATATGGATCTAGTGCACTCCATTTTTTTGATTTGGGATTTTTCACTTCTTTTTCATCACTTGTGGTTTCCCCCTTAGGATAAGATGAATGAAGATGACCTATTATTTTTTAATTGTGGCATCTAAAAGTATTATTCTCATAATCTAGAACTTAAACATGTTGAGTTTTGCCATATTTTAAAATAATTTTATCTATAACCCCTTTACTTAAATCAATCTCAACACATTTTGGTGTAAGTTTACAAGCCTACAATAGCTCATTCATCATCATTCTTTGAGAATGACCCCAAACCGTTAGCTATTTTCTTTTAAACAAGCCAAAAATGTAATGTTAGATTAGGAAGATGAACCCAAATTGGCATCTTAGTGACTTAAAGAGTGATATGGTTAAAATATAGAAATAAGGGAGTGATAAACAAGCCAACATTACCCCAAAACTACAAGCCTTATGAAATAATATTTATAGTAATATTGCTAATCATGGAAGTGGACAACAAAAAAACCTTAGAGCATAATGAAATTTCATAGTGATTCAACCATGTCTCATGAACCCATTTATATAAATTAGTCATAGGTGGCCATAGACCATTAAACATATAAATAACTACATCTTTAGCTAAATAATTAAAATATTCATCCAATCCCTCATTTGAGATCTCCATAGAAGGAACCTCCTTCCTTTGATCAATAATATAGGCTTGAGGAGGAGGAGAGCATTTCACTAAATTTGGAATGAAAGCAACATTTCTGATCACATCTTTGGAAGACACACGTTTTGGATTAGAATATTGATTTAATCGATCCATCCCTCCTTACAATTTAGAATCCATGGAGATGACGAAGTCTTTTTATAACAAATAATAAGACAATGGTAAAATAATTTGTAATTACTTATCTTGATGTACTAAATAATGGATATCAATTGGAACATCTAAAGAGGCCTACAACCTCTATTTTAAATCAATCACATCATATGTCCAATTTACCAAAAAAAAAATTAAACTTGAAAGAGAGCACACCATTAATTGATATCTTGGTTACTTGGTTTTTGGGTTCTCCTATTCAAACATTTTGTCAAACACTTTGCTTTCATCCTTAAGAACCACATGTTTATGCATTATCAAATCCTTCATTTTGATTAATTTTCAATTCCCAACCTCCTCTAACTCCCAACATAGCTTCCCTTCTTGTTTTACCCACTTGACATAGGTGATTCCTCCCATAGGATCTTGAGGATATAATCTAAGATATGTCATGTGTTGTAGAGGAGGTAAAATAAGAAATTTGACTAGAAAATAACTGCTTGATGAACCATAACCTAATGTATCATTGTTGTCCATTACAATTGACCCAAACTAGACACTAGCTTTAATGGATGGCCACTTATTTTAAACCCTATCAAACTAATGCTCTCCAAAAAAAGATAGACCCCCTCGCTTATCAAGATCTATGGTATGGAGTAATGGATCTGTCGAGAGATAAAAAATATACCTCCGTGGAAAGACCCCCACATCAAACACCCTACCACTATTTTCCCTTGAAAACAATGAGGTATCATAACCCCTACGACCTCCATAATCAATTATAGGATTCCCACATGCAGTCGTACCAAGAGATTTACACTGTGATGCCTTACCTCGCCCTATGCTACACTCCTCATTTTTACTAACTATCTAAAATATTCAATTATTTGGGTCATAAATTTAATCTCATTTGTAATTTATATTAAAAAAATCTAAAATATTGGGTACTAACATTTTTTATAACTAGAGAGCCGAAACTAGTGGTGAATAGATCCCTAATCATGGAATATGGACTTGCCTCATCGCATTAAACATAGGTTTTAATCCATGTGTCAACCCCTGTCACATATAATACTAATTTTTTTAGCCCATTACATGTGGATATGTTTTAAAGAGGTGTTCATACCCTACCCCTTGCAAGATTATAACCTATGACCTCCCTTTTAGGAGTACATGTTCTTCACTATTAGGCCAACTCAATGGCACAAATTTTGGGCTATTAGGATTTTTGAAATGAACCCACAATTGAAATCATTTTTGTAACCAAAATGTATAAACCAATGGTTAATAGTATCCCTATATATGGATTGTGGATAAACCTATCCATATTAAACATAGGTTTCAAGCCACATGCTAACCCCCATCACTTTAAACATCCACTTGGTAGTCCATTACATTATTGATACTTTTCACAAATAATCCATCATAACTTAGTGTGGGAATGATGCTAGAGAGTGGTCATCCCAAGGAATGGACCCTGATACCTCCCACCTCTAACACTCAACTCACTCACCACTAGGCTATCGTCATCGGGTTATACTAAACACATTATTAATCATCACAAGTAAAAATATATTATAATCTTTGTTAGACAAATTTATGATTTATGAATATAATCAATTAGTATATTGAGATGTGATTACATATATTTTATGTATTTTGTGAATAAAAAATTTATAATGATTGTGGAAATCATATGGAGTTCTTGATTAAGAAATATAAATTACCATTGATATATATATATATATATATATATATATATATATATATATATATATATATATATATATATATATATATATATATATATATCATTTGTTTTCTTATATATGATACATATGATGTTGTTAAATTATTCCTATATAGGAAACATATTTATATATGTACTTAAGTATACATATGAAAATATTACATATATAGGAGTATTAGGTCAAATGCCTATACTTATAGCTAAATGGATGATTATAATAAGTCATAAGGTTTTTGAGGGACTAAAAACTATAAACATATGAAAATAGTCTCCTAAAATGTAATGAGTTGTTTAAATAAAAAATGCTTTTGTAATTGATTTATGAGTTATCTAATTCTTTGCAAATATTATGACTGATTGCTTGAAAGTAAGTAGTGTGTACATAAATATGGTGGACTATATTATTATTTCTTGTACTATATAATCAAATATACTTATGAAAATTAGATTATTGAGTCTAAATATAGATTATACCTAGCTGGTATAAATTGTATTTGTTTGCTTATTCTTTGTGTTATAAATGGAGATTCATTCATATGTTTAATAGACTAAATGTATGCATTTGATTATTCTTGTACTTAGCATGTTTTATGATTTCTAGTAGGAAATAATATATATGAATATGTTGGATATATGTGTATCAACTAAATCTCTCTTTGATAGTACTGAGTAAGTAGTGAGATAGACTTCACTAGCTTGCTAGCATCACCATTACCAGATGAAGAAAATATAATCAAGTGGTATGTATGAAATTTACTAGTCCTAGAGATCAATAACTATTGAAAACTTTATCCAGAGTAATTTTAGATATATATTATCATTTTATATGTATTATTTACATGTTTTTATAATATCATGTCAGAATGGATTTATTTATCATACACTACATGCTATTAGAAATTATGCAACATATAAGTACTAACTTATCTCTCTAGATTTTCTACACCATCACTATCTACTCATCCATGAAGGGAGAACTATTCCTTGATGGGGTATTTTATGAGGATCCATGGTCTATGGTTGGTGTGGAAAATCACTCAGATGATATTCTCCCTTCCCACAATAGTAATTTTTTGGAGATGACACTTGAGATTGCCATAGATACTAGATTTTGAAAAACTCATGTTTCATGGAGATTTTTATCTTATATATTGTACATTATATTTTATTTATTATTATTATTATTGAGATATTATTATGATGAGACATAATTATATACTTATTTTACCATGATAGTAGTGGTTTCATGATTGTATAAGCCATGGCTATAAATTTGTAGTTAATTATATATTTAGTTGTGTTGTGTTTCATATGGCAATAGTGATCAGTGATGTATGGATGTCACATGCTTATTTTATAGTTTTCATACTTGGAGTGTTTTAGTTTGGATCACTAATTATATTCTTGTGGTGTAATATAATTAAAGAATACATTGATTAAATCTAAAAAATGCATTATTATAGGAAAATCCCAGTGGGGATGTTATAAACTACACTATAACATGGTAAAACATGTATGAGTGATAATAAACATAGAACCAGATATACGATGATAGGGAATTATTTATTTAAATATTTTTTTTGCATACACCCAACTAGTGGTGGTTTTTAACCTTTCTTTTAGCTGTGTTTACATAAAAACTCAATCATACAAACTAAAAGAAGATGGGTGATTCAATCAATCTCTATCAAGGCTATATGTGCCTGGATGACATTAGAGCAATGGATTTGAGTTGAATAAGAGGTATCTATGTCAGGGATATGGATGTCTGGATGGAAATAAATCAAAATTGATGTAGAGGTTATTAATAAGTTTATATTTCTTTAATAAAATCACTTTCATACAGACACTTACCTCTGCCACCTAGCTCTATTATCTTTGTTTATCTTATTTTTCCTCCTTTAGTTTCTTCAAAACTCTTTGACCCTTTTATATACCTATAAACATGATGAACACTAACTTATCTACATACACTACTCTTTCCTTACAAATTACTAACAACTCTTGCATCTTAGTCTTGATTACTTTGTTCATGTTTTGACAAGATCTCACTAATAACTAGGTTCAAAAATTAACTCGGGTTTCCTATGCCACCATAAAACTTATTCATTATCTTTAATCTCCTTATAAAACTCTCAAAACTTCTCAAAGAAATGTCTCTCATCAATTACAACTACTTATTCTTTTGCACATAGGCTAGTAGCCTTTTTTCTTGTATTTCCCCTAGTACAAACATGTATGGACCTCTAAGGAAAAAATTAGGCCATAGTCAAATACCCTATATCTATCTCCATCTCTGTATGAATTTTCAACCTTCAAATCTATTTGTAAGTCATTTTACAAGCCTCTTCTAAGTCAATATTAGGCCTAATTAGGCCTATTCTACTCCAATCCACACACAATCCTCAAAACATGTACTTTCCCATATGGATTCAAATAAAAAATAATAATATAATTTAAATCAAATTCTTACCTATCAAATTAGAAATTTTGGAGCTCTTCCATTGGTGGAAACATCATAAATTGAGATTTATCTCTTAAAACCCTAATTTAGGGTTAGTAGGCTCTACATGAGTATGAGAGCATACAAAATGCCATTTTAAACTACCAACACTCCTTCAAATGAGTGTGATAATTATTTTAATATTTTCCAACCTATAGAAAACTATTCCAATTGGTAAGTTTCCACTTCGAAATGCTTATTCAAGTTTTTCCTCTATTTCTTGTGATCTCTGTGTATATGGATAGAAATTGTAGAGTCCAAGAGTAATTATTTTATGCATTAAGAACCCTCAATGGGTTTCAATATTTTTTAGAGATTTTTTTAGGTCTACATAATATTAAATTATATTTTTGAATCATTGGCCTTTCTCAAAAATTCCATTGTTCAACATTTTAATAACTTTTTTAACTCCTCTTATATGCATAGTAATAATATGTAGGGTATATGGAAGCTATATTGAGGGTTAAGACCTCAAAAAAGGTTTCTAAACTCTATCAATAGATGATAAGATCTAACATTCCATTAGATATCTTTAAAAAAATAATTAATACATATTTTATGCCTTCTTACAACATTTGTGGGTTGACTATCTATGTATACATAGTTTCAATAGGGTTATAAAATCTATTTTGTAAAATGTAATGAAAACTTACACATGAATCATATTTACACACTTAATTAACACAAAAACAAACTAACCAATACCAAGTCAGGCATTAGAAGCAACTCATTACTAGATTTTCCTTCATTGCACACTTAAACCTTAGTCCTTCCCCACATACATACACAATATTTCTTTTCCTACTCAAAATAGGGTCAAGAAAATGATGATCATTTATAAGTTACAATACAAACACACCATATTCATTCATATATAGGATTGAAAAAATATTATAAGATCATTTTCCAAAATTAAGCATTAAACTCTTCATGTTTACACAAACTCTTTTATTTTTATATAACCAAGATACTTACATAACAATATATGGTTGACAGAGTTTTCTCCTTCATCAATCTCAAAACTCCTCTATCAACTCTCTTTCACACCTACTTCTACCTTGAATGTATCGCTAATAACAACCACCTACCTGTATCAAAATCTTCTTTAACTATCCTAACTACCTCTTAACTCCCAACATAGCAAGAAAAGGCTTATCACTAACATGATTTAGGTTTAGTTAGGAATTTTAGCATAACTTAAACTTTTAAAAAGTATAGAAAATCCCTCAACACTCTTAAAGACCCCTGTGACATAATGTCATAACATCTTGAACTTTCACAATATCAAAACACTTGAGAAACAATACAAGATTTTCAAATATTTTAAATGACCATTTATGCAATAAAATTATTAAGTGAGTCAAATTCAAATTTGACAAAGACCTAACATCTAAAACTGATTCCTACAGACTCAATATGACTACCATGACTTATTAATGACTCAAAACATGTCAACTAGACCAATATATACAAAGGGGTAGTGATGCTCTTGCATCATACTATAGAGGAACAAATGAAAACTTTCCAAAAAAGTTATAAGTGATATGTCATTGATTTTCATGTTCATCACCTCTTGTATAATGGCATCGCCTCCTAAATCCTAACATCTATTTAATAGACATAGACCTTCTTAACACTTGCTTAACTTTATGTTGGCTCCTCCATTATTCATCTCTCTCTTGATTTGCATATTCAATCTAATCATGGAACATTCAAATCAATGAAAATAATCTCCCTCTTATCTTCTTCAAAATCAAACTCTTATTCTTGCATGCTTGTTTTGTTTATGCTTGGGGATGCTACTTGTGGGAGTGTTTCTTGTCATTTCCTCTTCTAAACCTAAAATATTTTCAACCTCTTTAACCTCATTGTCTACTTATTGATACTATTCATTCTTGACCTAATCATTGACTCCTCTCTCCATAGCCAATGCTCTCAACATACACACCTTCTCAACAAAATGGTCTAGATGTTCCTTGATGTGTATAAAGGATAAGTGTTTTGACAAAATTTCAAATAATATTTCCACATGTTCATTTGACAGTAACTCACCTTGTTGGTTTGACTATAGTATTTCCTTGTTGCTTGCATTAAACACCTTAAAATTCCATTCAATTGTTACACTCTATTTTTTAATTAACTTGGCAACTTGTACTACACTCTTTTCACTTTGGTTCTTATCCTCCTTGTTGCAAATAATTATTTGGGTAGGGATTCCTTCTATCTTTCCAATTCTCTTTCCTTTAATTCCATCCTCTTATGGCATTCCTCATTCACCAAGCCCTTCATCTTCTTTTCACTCTTTTCTCTTCACACTCTCTCTAAGGTCTCTATTGACATACCTCTCTTCTTGAAAATCCTTCTCACTTGACCTATTGACCTTCACTTGGTCTCTCTCTCTCTCTTAACTCTCTCTCTCTCTCTTAGAGTCTCTTTCTATTATTCTCAATAAATCTCCTTGATCTTCCTTTTTGGAGATCTCACTAGCTCTCTAATTTCTCTCTCCAAGCCTCTATGGGCTAAGGGCTTCACCAAAACATTCTCTTTTTTGCCTCTCTATCATGTACTTGTAACATCATTAACCATCTCATCACATTTTCAATGTATCCTTCTAAGCAATCCTTCAACCTTAATCAACAAAATATTTATAACAATACAACCAATAGTTTGAAAATACTAAGTATACCTTGTCCACTGAGACTTTCATATATGATACCAAATGATGCATAGGTCATTAATAAGTTTATCTTCCTTCGATAAAATCACTTTCATACATACACTTATGTCTGTCTCCTAGATTTAATATCTTTTCTTGTCCTATTTATCCTTCTTTGGTTTCTTCACAAATATTTGAAACTACCTTATTTATCCCTTTTAGAATACTTTAAACTAGATAAACACTCACTTATCTACATACACTGCTATTTATACAACTTACTCTTTCCCTACAAACTTTTAGTAACTCTTGCATCTTAGTCTTGATTACTTTGTTCATGTTTTGATAAGAACTCACTAATCATTAAGTTCCAAACTTGACTTAGGTTTCTTATGCCACCATGAAACATCTACATAATATTTACTCTCCTTATCAAACTCTCAAAACTTCTCAAATCAATCTCTCTCATCAATTACAACTACCTATTCTTTTACACATAAGCTAGTAGCTATTTTTTCTTCTATTTCCCTTGGTACAAACATGTACAGACCTATAATGAAAAATTATGGCCATATTAAAAAACCCTTTATCCTTATTCATCTTTTTATGAAGTTTCAAACTCTAACTCTACTAGGAAGTCATTTTACAATCCTCTTTTAGGTCCTTGTTATAATTAGGCCTAATTTATTCCAATCTACACACAGTCCGTAGACCATGTACTTTCCTTAGAACATGTACTTTCCTATATATATTCAAATAAAAACTTTAAAAATACTTTCAAGCACATGATTACCTATGAAAGTACAATTTTTTAATATTTTCCATTGGTGGAAATGTCATAAAATGAGATTTCTCTTGAAACCCTAATTTAGGGTTAGCAGGTTGTGCATGAATCTGAGAGCATACAAAATGCCATTATGAACTACTAACACTCTTTCAAATGATTATGATCATTTTTTTAAGGTTTCTAAACCTCTATTTAACTTTTGAAATTGGTAATTTTCCACTTTAAAATGTCTATTCAAGTTCATCCTCCATTTCTTATGATCTTTGTGTATACAAACAAAATTGTAGAGTTAAAGATTAATTATTTTGTGTATTAAAAACCTCAAGGGGTTTAAATTTTATATTGATATTTTTTTACATCTATATAACATTTAATTATCTAATCCAATCATTAGACATTCTCCAAAAATATAATGTTTAACATTTTAATAAATATCTTGACTCTTCTTGTATGCATAGTAATAATCTATAGGGTCTGTGGAAGCTATTTTGAGGGTTTAGAACTCAAAAAATGTTTAAAAACTCTATCAACATATGACAAGTGATAACACTCCTTTAGATATCTTTTTAAAAATCATTAACATACCTTTTATGCCTTGGTTATGTCTTATTACAACATTCATGGGTTGACTATTTGTGTGCACATAGTTTCAATAGGGATATACAATCTATTTTATAAAATGGAATGAAAAATCACACATGAATCATATTTACACAATAATTAAACACAAGAAAAAACTAACCAATATTAGGCTAGGCATCATAAGAAACTCAATGTTGGATTTTCCTTCATTGCACACTTAAACGTTAGTCCTTCTCCACATACATACACAATATTTCTTAACACAGAATTCCTACTCAAAATAAGGTTAAGAAAATGAAGTTACTTTCTAAGTTATATTACAAAAACACCATAATAATTCATATATAGTATTGATAAAAACTTACAAGATAGTTTTCCAAAACTGAGCATTGAACTCTTCATGTTTACACAGATTCCTTTATTCTTGTATAACCAAGATACTTACATAATAGTATATGGTTAACAGAGTTTTCTCCTTACTCTATTTTAAAAATACTCTTACATATATATTTAACACCTCCTCTAACTTGAATGGCTCACTAATAACAAACACTTACCTATATCAAAAACTTCTTTAACTATCTGAATGACCTCTTAACTCCCAATGTATCATGAAAAGGATTATCACTCACATATTTTAGGTTTAGTTAGGATGTTTAACATAAACTAAAATTATAATAATTAAAAAACAACCTAAACACTCTTAAATACCCCTGACACATAAGTTCATAACATCTTGACCTTTGAGAAACAATACAAGATTTTCAAATATTTAAAATGGCCTTTTAGGTGAGAAGATGCTTAAGTGAGTCAAATTAAAATTTAACAAAAACATAGCATCTAAATTTTATTCCTAAAAACTCAATATGACTACCATAACTTATTAATGACACCAAACATGTCAATTGTACCAATATGTAGAAAGGATAAAATACCTAGGCTTTCTTTAATATTTTTGTTACAAAATCTGAAACCAAAAGGAAACCTACGGTGTCTATCCAAGACTTGTTTAAAAATATCATAACAAGGAATATTGAATCCAAGAAATGGAAAGAGTTAATATGTTTCTTGAGTAAGTAGGAGTATATTTTAAGGTTTGGTTTGTTCATTTATTTCTTAGTAGGGTTGAAGTTTGGTTATACTACATTACTAAGATTTTGGGTTCTCAAAATACTCAAGAGTATTTTCTCTTATGATTCACCATTTGTTGTGCCCTAATAAACACATACACACCATTTGAAAAATTTAAATAGGGACTCATTATTATTGAAAATATTTATTTAGAGTCCTATAAATGTTAGGAATCCAGGATATGAATTTACTCATGCAAAATTATAAGGTTGTATTTAGAAGTCTAAAGTTATAACAGTTCAAATTGTGAAAATAAAAGCTTAAACAAATATTTTGAGTTATTACTAACCTTAGGTTTTCATATTTCCATTTTAAAAATTGACACTTTTGTTTATGGACTAATGGAATTAATTTTTTCATCCTAGTGTTCCTATGTTTTCTTTTAAATGACCACAATATTATTGCTGAAGACTTGTTAATTGTTCATAATTGGGATCTACCATTATTATGCAAGATCAAGACATGTGGAATCACCATTTTACTTAGATCCTTTATATTTCATGAAAATTTTATAAGTCCTCCAAATCCCTAAATGGGAGGATCCTCTTACAACAAATCAATAAAAATACATGAAATAATAGAATTATAAATTGAGTAGAAGCACTGAAGGGATTATGTTGATTACAGACCACTTCGAGGGGGAAACATCCTTTGAGAAATCTTAATACAAAAAATTCATGGATGCCTTCATTGGCCTCAAAACTTACTTATATATGAATTCTAATCTAAGAAACTACTACTTCCCATAAATGTGGGATAAAAAAATGGTCATAGGATGACTTACAAAGCATATCGATCAGTAACAACTAATAAACTAATAAATTAAATAAAATAGATATCATGGGTTCATAAAATCCCCTCCCTTTTAGAAAAAGATTTGTCTTCAAAGCTTTAGATGTGGGAATTGGTGTTGAATCTAAAATAGTGGTTCCCATGTTGCATCCTTTGGTTGCATTTTGTTTCATTAAATTAAAATCTCAGTGATAGAATGAGAGTAAAATTGGCATGTGCACCTATCCAAGATTTTATTTGGTGCAAGAATAATGGATCCTTCATTATCAGTTTTAGGTAAAATAATCTACACTCTGGTGTTTATGCCAAGAAATTTCTTCAAACATGAGACATGGAATACAAGGTAAACTCAGGAAGAAGGTGGGAGCTCCAACTTATAAGAAACCAACCCAATATTTTGAAGAACCTTATAAGGCCCATAGAACTTAGGTGCTAACTCATGACACCTTTTGAGTTTTAAGGAGGATTGCTTATAGGGCTACAATCAAAGAAAAACCATATCACCTACTTGAAAAGTGTGCTTATAATGATACTGGTCTACATTTTATTTCATTTAATTTTGTGCCATATTAATATTTTCTCATAGGGTACTAAGGATCTGATCTTAGGTTTAGATAATCATGTCAAGCGCTTAAACTGAGGAACTATCTGGGTTGTACAGAATGACCACTAGTGGTGCTTGAACATATAATACTTCATATGGAGTCATTTTTGTTAAAGTGTGGTAGGAGGTATTGTACAACCATTTGGTGAGAGGGAACCTCTTTGCTCACTGATGTTGTTATTCTGAGGTGAAGGAATGGAGGAAATTTTCCAATTATTTGTTAAAGATTTAAGTTTAGCCATCCATTTGTGTATGATACCTACAACTCATCTTTAACTGAGTGTTATTACGTCAAAATAGTTATATCCAAAAATGGGTGGTGAAGGTTGCATCATGATCTGAGACAATAGATGTAGGAATTCCATGAACAAAAAAAATCTGGTCCAACAAAGTTTGTGCAACTATGGAAGTAGTATAGGGATGGCTAAGGGAACAAAAATGACTATATTTGGAGAGGAAATCAACCATAACCAAGATCACCATTTTCCCTCTAGATATAGGGAGCCCCTCAATGTAATCCATAAAAATATCTATCCAAATCTTGGTAGGGATGGGCAAGGGTTTGAGAAACCCAGGGATGAGTGTTGGTTCACCCTTGTTATGTTGGTAGGTATCTCTTCCAGCCACCATCTATTGAATTTCTTTTTTAATTTCCTTCCAAAAGAAGTTGCATCATGTCCACTCATAAGTTTTGAGAAACCCTAAGTGCCCTATAAATGGGGAAGCATGGAGTTTATAGAATATATCCTATTACAAATCTATGCTTTATGGAAGCACTAGATGATCTTTGTATCATACAGAAGCACCATACCAAGGATAATTTCATAAAACCAAAGGGTTAGTGGCCAAATATTAAATGGTTTGAGATAATGAGGAGTCATTGTCATACCCTTTTATATAATGTCTAGCCAATTTAGAATAGGCATGACCATAGCTAAAAGGGAATCTTGATCCAAAAATGTGTGAGATAGAGCATTAACCATAATATTATATATACCATTTTCATAAGTTATCTCATAGTCATAACCCATGAGCTTGCTAACCCATTTTTGTTGTGATGGGGTAGAGACTCATTGTTCTTGAAATATTTTAGACTTTGGTGATTAGTTTTAATGCAAAAAAGATTACCCAATAGGTATGGTCACCACTTCTATACTGCATGTAAAATGGCCATCATTTCCTTCTCATAAGTAGAGATAACTAAATTATTGCCAGAAAGGGCTTTGCTAGTGAATGCAATGGGGCATCCTTCTTGGAGGATAATAACACCTAGTCCATTAACATAAGCATCACTCTTGATAGTGAATATCTTGTCAAAATTTGGCATAGCTATAATAGGTGTAGTACACATAGCTTGTTTCAATGCTTCAAATGCACACTCAATAGCTTGTATTCAAGTAGAAGCATCCTTTTTCAAGATAGATATCAATGAAGCTTCAATCTTCCCATAATTCTTTACAAACTTGTGATAGTATCCAGTGAGCCAAAAAAAACCATGGATACTCTTGAGTGTATGAGGATACAACCAATTTGTCATAGTAGCTATTTTTTCAAGATCCACCTGAGCCCCTTGGGCTGAAATAATATGCCTAAGATACTCCACTTCATCCTAGACAAAAGTACATTTGGAATATTTTTCACAAAAATGATGGTTAGAGAGAAGTTTTATTGTGAGCTTTAGACGTTGGAGATGCTTAGCCCATGTTATACTATAGATGAATATATTATCAAATAAAACTAGAATGAATTTTTTTAGGTAGGGCCAAAATATTTTATTCATCAATGCTTGAAATTTTGAAGGAGCATTAGTGAGGACAAAGGTCATGATCAAGAACTCATAGTGGCTATCAAGTGTGTGAAAATATATCTTAGGGATATCATCCTTATGAATTTGGATCTAGTGATATCCAGAGTGGAGATCCAACTTGGAAAAAAATGAGCACCATAAAGCTCATCAATAATAAGGATCAGGAACTTATCCTTGATTTTGAGTTGATTAAGTGCATGAAAATCAATGCAAAGATGACATAACCCATCTTTTTTTTGGATAAGGAGAACTAGGGAATAATATGGGCTAGCACTAGGGTGAATAACGATTTGTTGTAGAAGGTCTTGAATGAGAATTTCAATCTTCATCTTTTTCTAAAATGGGTAGTGATAAGGCATGATGTTGGGAGGAATGCTTCCTAAAAGGATCTAAATATGGTGGTCCTTTGGTTGTGAAGTTGTAAATCCCATTGGCTTAGCAAAAACATGTTCATACTATTGTAGAATGGTTTGTAGGTTAGAAGGAGTAGTGGAGATTGTTGAGAGTTACATTTGAATGGAATGGAGCTAAGTAATGACACCATGTAAATTCTTCTTAAGAATCTTTTACATATGATGTGAACTTGTGATACTAAGAGATTTGGGTTTTAATCCTTTTAATATGTGTTTTTGCCTATTATCTGAAAACTACATCCAAAGTTTTGAAAAATCCTATAAGATGGGTCCAAGAGTACATAACCACTGGGTTCCCAAAACAAAATCACATCTACCTAAGGGCAAGGCAAACATGTTAGAGTGAAATTTATAATATATAATAGAGATACACATATTATGGCACTTCCCTTTACAAGGTAATATGCCCCCATTGGCAATCATGAATTCAAAGTTAGAGCAAAGATGGATAAAATAATGAACCTATTTGGTGATCCGAGGGTCAATGAAGTTATGAGTGCTACATGAATCAATGAGTATTATGAGAGGGATATTTTTGAAGTAACCCCTAACCCTCATGGTTTATGGAGTAGTGACTCCTGCTAAGGCATGAAGAGATATCTTTGGTTGGTCTTCTTAAGAAGCAGGCTCTAGAATTGGTTAAGCTTCTTTCAGATCATCTTTTGTATCTTGAACATCTTCCCAATCTTAAGCTTTAGATGGAGAGTTCACATCAAATAGGTAGAGATTTTGGTTGACACATCTATGTCCCCAAGTGAGTTTATCATCATAATTATAACATAGTCCTTTTTTTCTATGGGCTTGCATCTTTGATTCAGTCAAACACTTGATAGGAGTGGTTCTGGAAGCTAGAATTATTTGAGATCATTATGGATATGTATTTTTGAATGGAAAAAATTTAAATTTTAATCATTGCTGAGCTATGATCTTGTCCTCTACCCACTTATCTAAACCTAAAGCTTCCATCATTGTGTTGGGTCAAAAAATTTTGACCTCAAATCAAATTGCATCCTTTAGTCCACTGATAAAGCAACTCTTAAAGAATTCATCAGACAATCCCTTTATGTGATTGGTTAGTTCTTCAAATTTGAGATATTTCAAAAAAAGAAAAAAAATACTTTTTTTAATTTATATTTCTATTTTTGTTGTTGGTTATTATTCTCTATAAGAAACATCTATTGTAAATATGCTGAAATAAGTCTACAGATATGCTATGGTGATTTTTTGATACTTTATTGGTATTTTTGATACTCTATTGGTAATTTTATGAAGCTGATATAAATGGACCCTAAGTTTCAATGGTTGTCTAAGGGTTTAAAAATATCACTTTGGTGACCAATGCCATCTAAGCAAGTACCTCTCTCTAGAAAATTTTTGGCCATGGATTTATCTCTCAATGATGGCTCTTAGTTTGCCTCATAGATGGGAACTACTCAATCAAGAAGAGGCCATTGTCCATTTCACTGGTAAGTCCTTGTTGGCCATTAGCCTATAATAGTCCTCTCAATCGGACAACTATTTTAGGGTTCCTTTGGTACTCCTCATAATGAGTTTTAGGGATTTCATCCAAGCACTTCCCATAGTTATGAAATCAGGTTTTAACCTGATCTGAAAAAGATTATTAAGATATAGAATAGAGTTATGCTATAAAATAGAGTTAGGAATTTTTGAGAAAAATACTGTAAAAAAATTATGCAACAAAATAGAGTTTAAACTTTCTAGAAAAAAATTGTGGCCTGAAAAGTACTCTGATACAATATGAGAGGATTCTCCTATAACAGATCAATAAAACTTCATGAAATAATGGAATTATAAATTGATAAGAAGCACTAAATGGATTATATTGATCATAAACCACTTCGAGTGGGCAACCTCTTTTGAACAAGTTCAATATAAATAATTCATGGATGCCTTCATTAGCCTCAACACTTACTTATATATGAATTCTAATTTAAGCAACTACTACTTCCCATGAATGTGGGATAAAACAAAATGCTCACTAGATGACTTAAAAAGCATATGCATCCATAGAAACTACCCAACTAAAAAAGTACAGAGAAGAGATATCATGGGTTAATACCACCAAACTAATAGTTTGATAGGTGGCCTTCATATGCTTCAATGAGCCTTACAACTTTAATAAATTTCTAAGTGTTCAAAGTCTCTAATCCCATAGAGCACATCGCATGAAAAAAATTTATTACATGAACCCCATAATATTTTAAATTAAAGTTAATGGTCTAATGGTTCTGAGATTGTAAGTTCTCATAGCCTAATGGTCCTAAGCTCTTGAGTTCTAAAAAACACTTGACATATTTTCATCATCTAGAACCATGAAAAGATTAACACAATATAATGGTTTCTATCTCCTATGGTCTTGAGGACTTGGCATTCAGTATATTTATGTCAAACTAAAACTATAGAAACATTACATATGTCTAATAGTCCTAAGGTCCCATGATCTAACACCTCTAAGCTTCAAAGCTCTGAAATTATGATGAATGGCATAATTCTATTGGCCCAAAGTTTTAGATAAGATATAGTCAATCAATAAACTAATGGTCATGTGGCTTTGAGTCTCTGTGCCTCCAAGGCCCCGATATTATGCTACATTTTGACATTTCATTTTAGGAAACATTTACATAGATGTACACATTTTAAAAGGCTCAAACACCCATGTTCCGATGCCTCTAAATCCTTATAGGCAAAATGTTATTCCATGTATCATAATTATGTTAACTCATGGCCCTAGAGTACATAAAGTGATTATGTGTGTAGCCTAACTTTTAAATTCACCTCTTATTACTATTTTTAGCAATAAAAAACTAAAATCTAAACACATCAATAGGAGGGGATAAAAAATATAATCATATTATTAGGAAAACTCTTACCATAATTTTACCTCTTTATAACTCCTCTCCAAGATTGATAAATGGATGTTTGATGCCAAATTGATGGATGTAGAATTTTTGGCTTTTTCTTGAAAATATCTTCCAATGGATAATTTGTGTTTCATAATGACTCTCGATGGATGAAATAAGGATGATTATGGATGCAAGATAGAGTATAATGGCAATAATTTGATAGTTTTCCATGTTTCTAGTTAGTTTCCATGGAGGAAGGTGGTTTGGTTATATAGGAAGTGGAGGGAATATTCAATGGCTCAAATTTAATTTTGAGCTATTGAGATCAATGGTTAGGATATTTCCAAGGAATTTTAAATTCCTTAAAAATATATAGAATGGATAATTCTAGAGAAGGGGCTAAAATAGAGGAGATTTCTAGAATTCTCTTAATTTAGAAATCTCTACTAGGGTTTAGGGGTTTAGGAATAGCTAAGAATAGGGTGGTAGATGGGTAGGTATAATAATTTTTATTTTTAAATTGGCAAGTGGCTTAGGGATTAGGTTAATAGGTAAATATGTTTTGTTAGTATATTAATAAAGGGGATTAATTGGTTATGGGATGGATTAAGGTCTATGAGGTGTAGGAAATAGGGGATGATATATTAGTTAATTAGCTAGGAAATGTAGTTATATGTTAAATTAGTGAAATTACCATAATTAGTGGGGTGAGTGGATCTTAGTGCATAAAATTTTCAACTATTTTAAAGGGCATTACAAATAGACAAGAGGGAGGGAGTAATGATATTTCAAATAAAAACCATATTCATGTGTAAAATAAATGTTAGATGATGTTAGTGGGTATGATGCCCCCTCAAGAGAGCATGCAGGGAGAATCAACCTAATAGGTCATTTAAATAAAAGTCTTAGGGGTGGGATAAGACTAGGATGATAAAATAGGGTTAGGATGCCCCAAGACATAACTATAATTGAGATGCCCCAAGTATTGAGATAAGGGGATAAAGTGGCATAATTATTATGTGTTCTAGACAAATGACTAATGTCTAAAAGGTGATTTAATTGATAAGATAAGATTGATTGAGATGAGATGGGTAAAAGCCTAGGAAAAGTCCCCTAGTAAGGACACATGCTAGGAAAGGCTTGAAAACTGATAATAGAGATAAGAGTTGTTTATTAATGATAGGGAGCCACTTTATGTAAGATTCATGATATATATAGTCTACATAGAGTCCATGTCAAAAAATAGATATAATAATGGGCCCATGGGGCAAGAATGTGCTATAATATAATGAAAATTCTCTATACATATCATGTCTCAATCATGGCTACAGTCCTAGTGGTCCTCTCAGTGGTTGGTGCACTAAATGTGAGGAGTTGGCCCTGAATGAAGTTGTATGATGTCCTGGTGGTACCACTACCTCATTTAAGGTCATGTAGTACTAGGCCTCTCATTTCAATCTCATAATGTTCTTCATCACACTGGTCATCCCATGCTCACTCATCACTATATCATCCTCCTCCTTGGCCTTCTTGGTCACCTCTACCTCTCCTATCAAAGTCAAAATCTATGCTTGCATCTAGGTGATTTGGCCCTAATAACTTGTAATCTGCACATCTTGATTGCATATCTTTCCCTATAGTGTGAATATTTAATCTTATAGTGATATGACCTAAACCTATACTCCTATTACTTGTGCCTAAGCCTAGGCTAACTACCCATCTCTCTATGCAATTCAGGCCTACAACTATGCCTATAACTGATCCCTCTCCCTAGTAATCCTAGTTATCTCTACAATCTAATATTAAATCTTTGTCTATAAATGTGTTAGTAGAGATCTCTCATCCTTTGTGAGAAATTGTTAAGATGGCCCTACACCATCTCCACCACCACTACCCCTAACTTATGTATCCACATATACCTATGCCCAAGTCTAGGAAACACTCCCTTCATCCTACCCTATAACTATTACCTAACCTCCATCCCCTCCATCCACAATCCATAACATCCCCATCCTACCCATCTTAGACATCCTATGTGGGTGTGTGCATCCTCTTCCTGTATAATATTTGTTGTGCCTATAATAGCTTCCTCACTACCCCTCTCGATACCATAACCCTAGGTTAGAGAAATCTCAATGGAATCCTTAACATCCACCATGTTGTATAAGCTACTATAACTCCAAGATCAGGAATTAGCATCTAAAAATCCCATGGTACTAGGTTAATGCTATCATAATCAATATGAGCTTGGGATCTATCTACTAGCCAATCTAATTATGCCATTTACCTATCACTCCTCATAAACAAATGCTCCTCCCCCAAAACATCTTATATAAATCCAAACTACCTCTATACATGGTCATGTTTATAGTGATCTATCACAAAATATCTGCAACCTATCAAGTAATACTCAATCAACATGTACTAGATCACCACCACCTTGTCATCTTAGCCAAATGGTAACCCATATAGGGAATCCATGTGATGTGCTTAGGATGTAAGCTATCAAATTCCTATTGATAAAACCACATCTCCCCAACATGGCCCCTCTACACTCCTAGTAAGATATACCACCCAAACACTATAGGCTAGTGATGCTCCCTCACTGCAAAGATACCCAAAGGTCACCAAATCATAATATTCTCCCAACTCTAGATCTATAATAATAGGTATTGTCCTAGGCTCCCCGCTCCCCTATATGCTCCTAAGTGTAACTCATGGTATAAATGGGTCAATACTACTATCCCCTAAGCACACACTCAGAAATCTTGAACCATATCCACTACTATGTCCCCCAATCCTAGGTGAAACCACTATCCACTCTTCTTTGATAGGATTATGTTGGTAATAAGAGACATAAATAAAATATTTAGGTGATCAATAATCCCCTCATAGAGGAACTTATCGATATCTACATTCATATCATGCAGCCCCACATGAAACCCTCCTATCAGTCTCTATAAGGTAACATTGAGTATGTGGGATCTCTAATAGATCCTATCTCCCAACATCGATAGATGGAGAGTATTATAAACATCCTCTAAAGTTACTATCATCTCCTTAATACCAAAGTGAAACATACTAGTCTCGAAATGTCAGTACTCTACTAATGTTGTGATAGGGCCCGATCAATGTGCACCATTGGTATCATAATAATGTAAAGAGTCATATCAGATCTATAACTCCATAATTCAAATCCATCAAAAGGTACATCTCATGTATCACTTTAGGTTTCCATAGCTATGAAAATATCACACCTAGGTCCTCCACTAATCACCACATACACTATCACTAATTATGCTCTACCACAAATCAAAACCAACCCCCTTTCCTCACCTATTAACCTCTAACAAAACCTCAAAATATATACCTAATCCATAACCTAACCTCCCATAACTTTCCAAACTCATCATTTCTCCTCTCACCTAATTAACTTGCTAAGTCTAACTAACTTCATCTTACCTATCCTTAATCCTAAACATCCCCAATCCTAAATTCACTAACTTTGACATACCCTAATCATCTCTAACACTCACCTTATTTAATTAACCTCATCTAACCAACCTAACCCTTTATCCTATCCCCCATCTGACCTTATCTAATAAACCTCATATAACCAACCTAACCCCTTAGCCTATCCCCTATCCCACCTTATCTAACTAAACTCACCTAACTAACATAACCCCTTAGCCTATCACCTATCCCACCTTATCTAACTAAAATCATCTAACTAACCTAACCACCCATCTCTTTGACCTTTTTTCTACCTAGGGAAAAACCATAACTCATGAGTATGCCCTCATCTATGGTCTTGATGAAACCACAACTCACATTCACTAGTTTTGTATAACCACATCATATGTAAAACCATAATTCCCTTATTTTTGATATCATAAAAACATAGCTCTACACTTGTACTATTATAATACTATAGCTTTAGTCTTGTAGTATTGTAATATTACTCCTTCCTACACAAAGCTATAAGTGACTATAATGTCATGACTAAGGGCACTGATCTCAATCATGATATTATACTGGTGACACAAGTAGCCTAAATTTCTACTAAAACACCTAAAAATTCAATTAAAAATTTAACAAAAACATAAGAATAGGCTTGTTACTAACCAGTGATCTAGCCTCTGTCACTCTCTAGAAATCTCAAACTCTCTTGCCATGATGGGAAGCTCAAGGAAACCATTCTATATTTCTAGCTCAAAGTTAATTTTCACAAAAGATAAAAGTTTAAATGAATCTTTTCACTATTTTTTCCTATTTGACCCCCTTATTTGATCCCCCCTCTACCACTATCAATCCTCTCTAACAGCCTTACCACCTCCAATTCCAATCCAATCCCATCAAATTGTTTCAATCCTCAAATTAGTCATTCCTTATCATCTTGAATATCATCTAAGGCATGGATTTTTCATTTCCTTGCTATGCAACCTAAATCTCAAGTTATAACTACATCATCTTGAGGTCTCCTAAGACAATGTAGGAATCACTTGGTTTCACTATTATTCCTAGGGATCACTCAATCACCATTGACTCCTTATCCCCATCCCATCATCATACTAGTCACTCAACAATCATACATCACTTTAAAGCCACTATATATATATATATATCATGATATTTTTGATGATGTGATGTGCTATATTTGTTTCATTGATTATGTGATTATATGATTTTGATGTATTTGGATAGATGTACACATTATTTTTTATTTTATAATGAGTTTAATTATTATGTGATCAGATGTATGCTGATTAGTTATATGATATTGGATGTAATGTGATGGATTTATATGTTTATGATCTTATGATATTAATTATGGATACGTGCATGATTATGTGATGATGCATTGGATTTATTTATGATGTAATGATTTTAAATATATACATTATTTTATGTTTATAATTATGTGATGCATTTCATTTTGATGCGATTTTGATTAATTTACATGTTTGATGCTTGCTTATTATGTGAGTATTATAGGATCATGGTAGATGATGAATTGCATAGGTCAATGGATATGTGATAGAACATGTAAATGTTTAGCTAAATGGCATATTTCATGATGAGATGGTATAAGATTTGATAGATTCTTGGGATAGTGGTAACGAGATATTTAATGAAATGTAAATCAATGTGTTAATTAAAATATTAATCCATTTTAATTCATTATGTCTCACAATGTAGGAATGGGTAGTAATCCACCTACACCATGGAGGTAGGATAATGATAGGATGGGGGGATAATAATGTTTAGATGGTAAGGGGATAGGTTAGATAAGATAAGTGATAGGATTGGGGGAATTGGATGGGTGGAAAATTTAAAAGCCATTGAAAATGTATGCAATCCTTTTTAATATTACACTGGTAATTATGTATGTGCCAAATGACATAGGGAAATTCAGAGGCATATTAAGTACTCAGTGCCTCATGAAAATCTATTTTTGAAATGACATGGCCTAAAAAAAATTTGGGAGTCACCTAGACCATCCTTGTTCCCTAAAAAGCTAATAATATAAAATATATTTATAAAAAGATAACAAGACCATTAAATAAACAAAACTATTAATATGTACATGATTAATAAAAAAACCACACACATTCACACAAAACAATCAAGGATATACAAAGGGATAACAATGTGATTATAAAATGATTATGGATAATGGGGCCTAGTGATAATAAGGGAATATTTACATGGGGTATATAGTGCCCAAAACTAGTATATTTCATAATGAGATTCTAACTAAAACCAAAAGCAATCATATATGGGCTGTAAGATGATCCATCGAGATTCAATGTCATAATGTATGCAAAACCCCAGAATAAGAAAACCTATTTTTTACCCTTCCATAATGATAGAATTAGTGGAAAGGTGTGAACCATGGTTTTAGAGATATCAATGGATAAATGGGGATGGGATTAAATTAAGGCTATAAGGAGACATTCTTGTCAAAGAAGATGGGATGGGGTGATAGGACATGGGATGGATATAAGGATTTGATAGGATTGGGGATACATATGATAAATATGGAATAAGAGACTCCAGAGGACTTCCTCAAAAAACCTTTGCATCACATGACAATCAATCACTTTTTTCTTATTTAAAAACATGTGTCTCATGTTGTTGCATAAAAACCTATAATGGATACTCATTGTTAAGACTAGGGTCAAGAACATGGAAAAATGTAGCGAAATTGGAATAGGAAGGAATGGAAGAAGATATGCCCCCAAGAATGGGGACCCATAGATGGAAGTAAGATGGTTCCTATTAAGTGTAAAAATACTCTAAATACATTATATTCATTGGGTCACCTAGCTCTTCACCGTCCAATGTAGCTAATTTTAGGCTCTAGACCCAAATTTGGAAATTATGATATATGGCCTAAGCTAATTGGATTCAAATTTACCTTTCTTATCCCTATCATCATTAGTATTTTTCTAATTTTATTTAAGGACTAGATCACTAACCTCAAATTGTCTAGATTGGATCTTCTTATGATATTGACATTTTAATCTATTTTGATATGCATGTAAGTGATTGAAGGCCTTTTGATGTCTTTCATCTAGGAGCTCCAATTTATATAGCCTTTCTTATCTAAAATTAAGATCAATGATAATACCCCATAGTGAAATTCACAAGGAGGGAAGTTCCACTTTCATAGGAAAGATGGCTTCCATCCCATATACTAAAGCATATGGAGTGGCCCTAGTAGGTGATCATACAATTTTTGGATAAGAGCAAAGTGTAGGATATAATTGTAGGTGCCAATTCCTACCTACCTAATTGAATATTTTCTTGAAAATATTGATAAGGGTCTTATTTTTTACTTCAGCCTATACTTTCCCTTGAGGATAGTAAGGAGAAGAAAAATGTTTCCTAATGTGATACCACAATCACAAGGTCTCAACTTCCTGATTTTTTAAAGACTTGCCATATTCAGAGATGATGTTGGTACGAATGCCAAAATGGTGAATGATCTGATTGAGTATGAATTTATAAATATAATGACTTGTAGTATAGGTAAGAGGCATTACTTCTACCCATCTAGTGAAATACTTTATAGCAGTAATAATGAATTTATGTCCATCAAAAGATGTAGGATTTATCTTGCTAATCAAATCAAGTCCCCATATAGAGAATGGACACGGTCTCATAATAGGTTGTAATTATTGTGTGGGTGTATGGATAAGATTACCATGTTTTTGACAAGCTACACATTTTTTCACATACTAGTAAGTGTCCTATTCCATGGTAGGCTAATAATATCTAGTCTAGAGAAATTTCTTGGACAGGGCCATTCCATTGATATAATGACCATAAATATCATCATTAACCTCCTTGATCACAAAATAAGCCTCTTTCAAGGTCAAGTATATTAACAAATCCCTGTCATAGCCTCTATGAAAGAGCATGCTATCGAGGATGGTGTAATAGGAGGTATGATGAATGAAGGATTTTCATTGATGGTGATTGAGGTTGGGTGGAAGGATGTTATCATGGAGTTAATTATAAATGTTATGATACGAAGGAAAAATGTGATTAGGAATATCACAAATTTGGTGAGCAGACATACCTTGATAAGATGGTAAGATCAAATGTTCTATTAGAAAATTCCCTTATAAGAAATTTTTACGGAGATTAATTAGAGAACCAATAGTGGCCATTGAGTTAGTTGCTTTATTAATCCCTCTAGGTACTTGTTCAAATGTAATAGATTGAAATTTCTATTTCAACTAATTAAATAATTACTTATAAGGGAGTAATTTCTCATCCTCAGTTTGTAAATCTTTGTTGACCTTTTTGATTATAAGCTACAAATCACCAAACACTTGAAGATGTTGGATATTCCATTAGATGGATAGTTGAAGCCTAGATATTAAAGCCTCATATTCTAAAATATTGTTAGTGCATGGAAAGTGATGTAAAAGTATTTTGGAATAATGTCACCTTGTGGGGTGACTAAGAGGATGCTCGTGCCTGATCCTTACATGGTAAAATATCCATCAAAATATAGCTTCTAGCTATAGGATTCTTAAGTATTCATTATAGACTCATCTAGGAAGGTTGTGATAAGAGGATTAGTCACTTCAATAGGTTATTATGCTAGTAGATCTATTATTACTTGGACCTTAATGGATTTTTAATGAACATATTGAATATCAAATTCACTGAGTAACATAGTCCATTTGGCCATTCAACCTATGAGGGCTGATTTTGATAGTAAATACTTGAGAAGGTCAACTTTAGCAATGAGTTAGACCTGATTATTAAGAATATAATGCCAAAGTTTTTTTGAAGAAAAGACCATTACTAAGTAGGCCTTTTCAATTAGAGTATACTTCAACTCATAAGATATTAAATTGTGACTGAGATAATAAATTTATTTCTCTTTTCCCTCATCATTATGCTATGCAAGTAGGGAACCTATCTCACATGGAATTTTTAAAATATACAAAAGCAAGGGCCTTCCCATGATAGGGGTGCTAATAAAGGTGGTTTTCTAAATACTAATTAAGATTATTGAATGTCTATTGACATTCCAAGCTCTAATTAAAATTGGTCCCCTTATTCAAGAGCTGAGTAAAGTGGTAACATTTATTTGTGACCTAAGAGATGAATTGTTAAATAACTTGCAGCTTTCCCTAAAGACTCTAAAGCTATTTCAGATTGCAAGGAGGAGTCATTTCCATAATAGATTTGACTTTAGTTGGGTCCACTTTTATGCCTCTCCTAGATATAATAGACCATAGTAATTTTATTGAAGTTATGATAAATACACATTTCTTTGGATTCAATCTAACTTTGTATTCTTGAAGACACTCAAAAATTCTTCTTAAGACTACATGGTTTTCTAATCTATGTTGAGAATTTCCTAAGATATTATCCACATAATATTCAACTATATAATGCATCATATCATGGAAAATAACTATGATTTCCCATTGATAAGTAGAACCATCATTTTTGAGATGGAAGGGCATGACTTGATAGCAGAAAGGCCCCCATGGAGTGATGAAAGTTGTTTTATGTCGATCCTTAGGCATGATTTTTATTTGATTATAGCCAAAAAATGTCCATGAGAGATAACATTTCATATATAGTTGTTGAGTACATGATCATATAAATGTTTGGGAGAGGGAAGTCATCTTTGGGACATGCCTTGTTAATGTCTTAAAAGTCTATATAGATCTGAATCCCACCTTATGGATTAGCCACAAGAGCAATATTGGAGATCCAATTAGAATAATCGATGGCTTAAATGAAGCCTACTTCCAAGAATTTTTCTAACTCCTCCTTAGCTAGTAAGGATACTTTTGGGTGTGTCTTTCATATTTTTTTCTTGATTGGTTTAGAAATATGATGAAAAACTAAATGATGCAAATCTGAGGGATCAAGCCCAGGCATGTTAGAATAACACCATGAGAAAACATCTATAAATTCCTTGAGTATCTCAATAATAATTTAATGCTCCTCTAGTGTGAGAGTTGACCCCAGTTTGAAGATTTTGGGATTTTATTTAGTCCCAATGTTAACTTCAATCACCTCCTCAATGAGAGAGGGTGACTGATCTTGGAAATAAGGGGTAATGATTGATTAGGGATATTTGAAGAAAAACCATTTGGGATTTATGTATCTATATCAATGTAATCTTCTAATTTAATTGAATCATGGGGAAATTTTTTGGTATTTAAAGTGGCTGTTCTTATTTATATTGTTCTTATTTACTTTGGTCAAGGGGATGTTTTTGTTGAAGATTTTTAACTTCCTTGAAAAATATTTATCTTGGTTTTGACTATGTTCATTATGGGAGTATAGTTTAATTATTCCCTTTTCAATAAGTGCTCACTCAATTTGCATCCCATTCTCAATAATTTCATCAAAGGTTTTGACATATTAGAGTTTTAATTGATATAGTAGCTCAACGTTGATATTGTCAAAAAATATTTTGGTTAGCTCCTTTTTAGGTACTATGCATCGAAGGTAGTTTGGCCAAGCCTATCCATTGTTGAAAAAAAGATGTCAAGATTTCCCAACTTATCTATTTATTGTTATAAAAGTCTATAATGGAGACATAATACTCAATATTAAATAATAAATTTATTAAAAATTGTTCAGTTAATTCCATAAAACTAGATATTGACCCTTTTGGTAGATGCATGAACCATTATAAGACTAGTCTAGTGAGACTTTTTGGGAAAATTATTAGTAAGTAGGCATCTTCATATACAAATTCATGATATGAGACATAAAATTAATATACATGGTCTCAAGGATCACCTTTCCCTCTATATTTTTTAAACTTAGGTACCTCAAAGTGAGGTGGGAAAGGTATTTACAAGATGGTCATGTCCAAGGGTGAAGATAAAAAATCTTCATATTTATATTTCATTTTTTGTGAGTGTGGGACAATTTTTTGGAGAGTCTCTTTCATCACTTTCCATTCTTGTGCAAAAGTGGGGTCTCCAAAGGGATTAGAAGTATTATCATGACTATTATGGGGTATATGGGTGTTATGGTAATTTTGAAGAGGGGATGATGGCCGTTGATTTTTTGCATAGAATAAAAGATTTATTTATTGTGTAAATTGGTCTAGTAGATCATCTAGGATAGGTTGCCTCTTTTTAGCCTCAATATAGTTATTTCATAAAGGTGTAGGTTGTTATTCTTCCTCAAATTATTTTTCCACACCTTCAAATTTTGTAGGTACTTGATTAGTGTGAGTATTCTAACATGGTGTATTACGCTAGGTGGAGGGGTAGACTATGTGTTGTAGAAGGCTATGGTCAAAGTTTGAGGGTAGTTATCCCCAATTTTAATGGCTCGACTTAGAACTTGGTCATAGTTTTCAAAGAGGTATTATTAAATTATATTCCTAACCTCATCATTATGGAATGGATTAAATCATTCATCATCTCCTCTAGGGGTATGCATATCACTATGTGTATCATCATGATCCTGAGTTAGATCACCTAGATTCCCCAATAAATCATTAGCTTAGTTGGAAGCTTGTTTGATCTTGAGTTTTCAAGAATGAGTTTGGATCACCATATTAGATGAGAAAAGTGGAGATTATTATGAGATGTGATAGGTGATGTGAAATTTTTGAATACTAACTTAGTCTAGAAATCAAATCTACTAGTGTTCAAAGAAGGTGATGTGGTGATTTTTGGAATGACCAAGAATTACCAAAAGGCAAAGCCTTGTAAGATTCCAATCTAGAAAGAATGAAAGGGATTGATGGGATCAAATACCTTTTATAATAAAAAAATGGTGATTGGATGGGTTCTAGATATAACAAGTCATTTGATAGAGAGAAGTGATGGGAGATAGATTAAAATCTTATGTATTATTGATAGTACCTAGTCTAAGGATGATAATGAGGATAAAAGGGATGTGTTCCCACTAGAACTTGATTCCAAGACTAAATATAGTATTTAAGGGTGATGGGAGAATATGAGATGGATGGGGTATTGAAGATATAATATATATGATGGAAGGATATGAGATGAATATGAGAGGAATGGAAGCTATAGGATGGGTATTAGATGGATAGAAAATATAAGGTAGATATGAGATATTGTTTGGGATAAGTAATGGAAAATATAGGATGGATGAGATGGAGTATAGAGGTTACTTTAGATAAGTATATATAATGGATGTTGTTTAAGATGGATATGATGGGTATGGAAGATGTAAGATTGGTACTAAATGGGTGTAAGACATAGGATATATATTATATGTTCTCTAGGATATGGAGTGGAAAATGTGGGATGAGTGGAAAATAAAAGATGAGTAGATGATATAGGATGTATTTTGTTTAATATTAGTGGGATGGATAGAGGCTATAAGATGGGTATTACATTAGATGGAAGATCAAAGATTAGGGTGTGGAAGATATGAGATTAGTGTAAGATGTAGGATGGGTGTGATTTGGGATGGATGTGATTATAAGATTGATTTGGTGATGGATTATAATAATGGATATTAGCCTAAGTGTATCTAAGGTTTTGAAAACAAAAAGGGTGTGGATGACTTGATTTATAAAAAATATAGGTCTATCGCAACATATAAACAACACACACAATGATAAGTCCTAATCTAGGAAATTGAAAAGGGTATGTAACCCAATGCTCACATACTATAATGGCTTCATGGGTGAGATTTTAGGTGAGTGAATTGTTATAGAATCAACCAAACCCTTTTGTCCCCATTAGCACTTAACAACTTATTAAGAGTTAAACTTGCCTCCGAAAATGAAATACCTATAATGACCAAAAGGTCCTATGTTAGGTTTACACAAGGTTTTATAAATGAGTCCTTGATATATGTGAAGGTATGGTGGGGCCCAAGTCTATATAGGATTCTATCTAACTACCCTATGTATTGGAGTTTAATCTCCCCTCACTCCGTGGAACCCTTTATGGGGAATTCCTCTTAGGTGCATAATGATAACTCTTATAATTTTTATACTCCACTAGAACATGGAGTTTGGTCTAGTGCATGGTGATGAAGTCCATGTCATTGACCCTTTATTTATAATCCCATACATGGGGATGAATTCCACATCACATGTTATCCTATACTGAAGAGGAGTAACAAACAAGTAAACATAAACATTTTTTTCCAACTATTTACCTATGTGAGAAAAACACAAATATATACAAGCAACAAGATTGAAATATTATGTTTCTATCACCCCTCCTGCAAACATGAAGCTTAGACAATGAAATGGGGTGCCTAGATCTTGAGGGGTCTTGCACCAAATGGGTTAGTAGTTTATTTTTTTTTTAATTTTATGCAAGACCACAACTCCTTTTAAAATTTAAATTACATAGGTGAAGACCACAACCAAAAAATACAAACCAAAAATTTAAAGCCAAATCATAAGTTTCAAGTTGAGATATTGTAGTAGCTAACTAAACATAATAATCAACCTACAAAACCATGACTGTTAAGTAAAATCACAACTAATTATGCAAGATTATAATTCTCAAAATTTTGAAATCTAGATTTTTCACAAAAATGGAAAAATTATAAAATCTTAAAGTTTTATCTGATGTAGATGATTACTAGAAACACTTGTGAGATGATTAATTTTTAGAATATTCCAAAACAAATAGACTAGCTAAGAAAATTTATGCAGCTAGCTTAAGTAAATTTTACAAACTCTACTATACTATTAGGATGTGAAAAGAAGATTATTTAGATAATATACTTTGATGCATAGATAGAATGATAAACAATACTATTTGGAAGATTAATTAAAAGATAAAACTATACCATAATTCTACAAAATCACTATTTTTATTACAAAATTGCTAACAACATGTAAAAATCATAGAGTTAAGTCTTGCAGTATTATAGTAAAGGGTTAAATAGGTTAATGGTGAGGTGTTTGTAATTTTCCTTGCTCATGTTCTTATACTTGTTAGTCTTGTACATACATAAAAAATGTAGAATATCCCCTGTAAGCACACAATTTGACATAAATAACCAAATTCCAAAATGGTTAAAATGAAAAAGGGATAACTTTGGTATATTTAAGGATGACTTATGATTGTCTAACAGACACTTAACAATCCTTGTCTAAGAATCAGGAACTAATAAGTCATGTTTTTACCAGTATGGGCATGAAGACAAAACTACAATTCTCAATGGTAATACCATGATTATGAGGTCAAGACCACAAATGGGAAAAACATCATATTGCAGGTTATGCATAATCGATCAAAATATTTATTAGTTATCCTTTTCCCTACACATAAGAGGAAAAAAAACATTCCAAAAAACATAGACCAAAACCTAATAACTTTTATAGAAAGCTAGTGATAGATAAGAAATAAGGATAATATGCAAACTAAAAATTTAGAAAAGCTATGACTCCAACTACAAAACCACAACTACTAGGATAAAGTCAATAATTCAAAATTTATGATATTTTATTTGAGGCAAAAACACTTAAGATGATAGACTAACCATAATATATCCTACATAGAGGATATTAAGACACTTACAAATAACCAAAGAACCTTACATAAGATTTAGTAAAAAGTAAAATACAAAGATATGACCGCAACTAGTAGACCTTGCAAAACCACAATTACACTGACAAGATCATAATTAGCAAAACAAAAACACTATTTATAAAGTTGTGACTTTGGACAAAATTAAAAACCTTCAAAAAAAATTAACTATTATTAGTTAATACTAAACCATCACATAATATCGCAATTCAACCTACAAAATTGTGACTTGAATATCACTAATACCAGAGTAAGATCACAAGTCTCTTGTACATGATGATTTTTCAAAATTTAGTGCTCAATCTATGTTTAATTTCTCCTGTAAGCTTTCAAATGTCTTCCAAAAAAATTAAAATATTTTATTAAGGATTAAGATCCCACCGTGGTTGCCAAAATATAGACTAAATTTTAGATTCACCTCTTATTATTATTTTTAGCAATAAAAACCTAAAATCTAAACACATCAATAAGAGGGGATAAAAGAGATAATCGGATTGTTAGTAGAACTCTTACCATCATTTTACCTCTTTATAAATCCTATCTAAGATTTTCAAATGAATGCTAGATGTAAAATTGATGGATGTCGTATTGCTTGCTTTTGTTTGATAATGGCTTCCAATGGATAATTTGAGCCTGATAATGACTCTTCATGGATGCAAGAAGGATGGTTATGGATGCAAGATATAGGATAAGGAAGAAAGTGAATAGTTTTCCATGTTTTTAGTTAGTTTTCATGGATGAAGGTGGTTTTGTTATATAAGAATTGGAGGGAAGAATCAATGGCTCAAGTTTAATTTTAAGCCATTGAGATAAATGGCTAGGATATTTCCAAGGAATTTAAAATTCCTTAGAAATCTATAGAATGGAGAATTTTAGAGGAGAATCGAATAAAATGGAGGAGAATTCTAGAATTATGTAATTATAGAAATATCTAATAGGGTTCAGGGTTTTAGGAATAGTTAAGAATAGGGAGGTAGATGGGTAGGTAGAATAAATTGTATTTTTAAGTTGGCAAGAGACTTAGGGAGTAGGTTAATAGGTGAATGGGTTTTGTTAGTAAATACTGAAGGGGATTAATTGGTTATGTCATGTAATAAGGTTTTTGAAGTGTAGGAAATAGGGGATGGGATATTAGTTAATTAGTTAGGAAATGTATTTATAGGTTAAATTAGCAAAATTATCATTATTAGTAGGGTGAGTGGATTTTAAAGCATATAAAGTGAATATAAACATCTTGATTGAATGAAATTTTGACAAGTGTCACAATATGAGAGATTCAAGATCAAAGTACACATAAACTAGTTTTAAAACAAGATAAATAAGTGAGTAAGTTAGAATTTGATATCTACCTTGAATGTGATGACTAGACACATGCAATTGATGAATAGTTGCCATTTGGAAAACAAGAAAACCTACCAAAGCTGACTGGTGCATTCAAATTGAAATGTGAATAAAATTAAAATACATTACCTACATTAAATTCACATGAATTAGGAATTTATGAAGTAGACTTTGGATGATGTATGAAAAATCTAAATGAAGGGAAAGTCACTTTACCATCAATCTTTGAGTAAAATGTTGTGAGTTCAAACTCTCCTATGACCACACGCCCTAATTTTCTAGAAAATTTGTAGATAATTTTCATACAAGTAGTAAAGGGTATAAATAGCTCATAATCACTGAAATGTATTCCTATTTGAAATCAATATGTGTCCAAGTTCCCTTTGTATACTCTTACATGGGACATGAAGAATGTATGGATATAGTAAGAGTGTCATCAAGTTGAAATTCCAATTTTACTTAGTAATATAGAATGCAGTTGACTTGGTGGTTCCTTACTCTACATAACTCAAATTACCTGAGGATGAAAATAAATACATTGACAACTTGTTACCTCTCAAAACTATAGAACGTCATCAAGAAATAGTAAAACTTGAGGTAATTATCTATATCAATATGCATCAAGATTTAAATTATAATGGACTTGTGATGGAAATTACTACACATAAGGAAAGGAAATAATTTAATTGTAGATATATTTATAAGCTTATTCAAAATATATCTTTGGATACCCTTCCCTGATATTGCTTATAATCAAGTATTGGCCAATTTATGGCTTGAACATAAAAAAAATATACGTAAATATCAAAAAATGGTTATTGAAATGCCAAAGATTAAATCCTAAGGGATCCATATCATCTAATGTGATTTTAAAATTTAGACTAGGGATCAAGATACCCATGGCTTTCCTAAATATATTATATGGATTCACAAGCATCACCTATGTGTAAGTAGAATGGGTCCCTTTGTTGTACATTTTGTTTACATCAGATAAGATGATTTCCTTAGGGGAAGTTATGTATGCTAGGCTAAAAAACTGGATGTATCAACCTAGGGAAATTATATATATATATATATATATATATATATATATATATATATATATATATATATATATATATATATATATATATATATATATATATATATATATATAATTTACTACATGTAGTCCTTAACACACTCCATAGGGTAAATAGAGAGTTGTGGCAACCATAAACTAAATACATTGAGAAAAGAATATGTGAATAATATCATTCATGGTTTTGCATAGGTTCAGAGTTGAGATTAAGAGGATTTATGTATATGTTTATCCCTAGGTGTACCAAGTGATTCATGGCACCCAAATGCCTAGTATATCAGAAAACATGATGAAAATCATTAGTAAATGGGGATAATATTGGTACTACCATTATTTTAAAGTCATCATATTGATAGGAACAAGGGCACCTCTTTTGTTTCTACCATACCAAGTTATTAATAAAATTTTAGAATAGGAAATTGCTTACCTAATATATAATATCATTGATAATAAACTTGGTCAGAATAGTTTGGTCTATTATTTTAAAACTCCTTTTAGTATTGGTGAACTCTAATATGTAGTGAGAGACCAATTTAATCAAGTGGGGAAGAATCATGACCCACTACAATCTTGATGAGGCCTAGTTGAGATAATGGGACCCTAATAAGAAAGTCAAGAATTGTATTCAAATCCTAAGAGAAAATAATAAGGTTATTTTCATCTATGGTCACTAATAATATGAGCATGATGAAGGTTTTTTAAATGTGTAAGATTAAATAGTAGTATGGATAATAATGAAATATGCATAAATGTTTATGATAGTAGCTTAAGATATCCAATGTAATTTAAGAATTACTAAAGAACATGAATCTAAATTGGTATTACAAGAATATAATTCATTAATCCATTAGTGGCACCCATCCCAACCACAGGTTTCATCACAACCTAGGCAACCCCACTTTTCTAAAGTAGAAGAGGTAAATCCACAATAGGAAGGGTCAAGCAGCTAAAGGGAGAACTTATAGATAAGAAAATAAATTCTCAAGAATATCCCTAGTCCTATGCTAATTTATACTCATTCACCATTCACTACTACATATGTTATAACTTTCACTACAATGGAGATAACTCCACCTCCATAAGATAGGCAGATGAACACATTTGTTATGACACCTCTACCACCTCTTACAATTGTTATACATGTTAATAATAACAATTTTGACCTCATAGGCTAGATTTTCACCCCTACCACTTGAAATTTTACTTATTGGGAAATTTTTTACTTGTTTAGGCATGAAAAAATCCAATGGATACATTTTATAGCAATTTCATCAAGTTGTTCAAGTGATTCTAGCAGTTTTAGTGCCACAAAATCATGTTTTGAGGCCATTCGTATAGTTATTAAAGGAAAAATTGATATTTATAAATTTTCCATACCTTATTTTTAGATTAAAAAGTCAAATAAATGGTTTATAAGAGGTTTCAAGTGAGAAAATGCAAAAAACTAACTTATCTCCCATGTCAACCTTCTTTCCAGCTCTAGGGAGACCATCGATTTTTGCTCTATACAGGTAACAAAGAGAGAGTTAGGTCCAAATAACTTGTTAAATGATATGTAACCTAATGAAATTCAAGTTATTGTAATTTTTTTTCAAATTCAATACCCCATATTTATGAATAATCGTTAAGAGTGTAGGGGGTCTAAATGGTCTATTCATTCATATACGGTCTAGGTTTTCCTTTGTTTTTTTTCTTCAAGATTTGATGGAAAATAATGGTTATAGTGAGTTTATTTAAAGGTAAAATAAGACATCTTCCATATGGATTCATAAGGTAACTCCTTTCAATAAGGTACATATGTCACAAAACTAGTTTTCTATAGTGTCCTTGTGAATGGTCTATTTGATAAGTTTTGGAACATGATTTGAGTTGTAAATAAAGTATATTCATATTTAAAGGTTTATAGGTTAATTATTGAGTCATTTCACACCTCAATCATCCAATAAAAATATCATATATCTCCATATTGAGTATAATCTCCTTTGAGATAATTTTAAGTGAGTTAGTCTCTTCAACAAGGTACAATTGTAGTTAATGAGCATCTAGTGTGTGAAAAATGCCTAAATGATTCCAACATTGTCCTAGTAGAGGCATTGAATATAAATAAATATTACTTCACCTTTGGGACTAATTCAAATTATTTTCAAGAGAGCATGGATCAAGAAGTAACTTATGACCAATGACTTGAGACTTCTTCCATAAAAGCTCCTAGTGAGCAGGTCATTGAAGCAATGATATGTCAATGGTAAAGGGGTTATTAATAAATAAAATAAATTTGGAAGAGATAAAGGTTATTCATAACACCTTCTAAGAATCTTTTAAATTGCTAATGATACTCATAAAGATCAAAAGACCCAAAAATGCCTAATATGCCTAAATGTACTAGTCAGACCTGTATATCATGACTAAAGGAGGATGATATTAAATAGGGAGGCACAATGAGAATAATAATTTTATATCCTTACATAGTTTTAGAGGATTAATTGAGAATTACATGGAGATATTAGGTGAACATTCTCATGGAATCCTTGGTGAAATGTTCATGGACTCTAATTAGGTGAGAAAACATCTACAATAGTCATAGAGTTTATATCAGAGGTTTGAAGATGTAATTAGCTTGTTTTGATATACCAAATTAGGTTTTAATAGCACAAAGTGGTGTCATATCAACCAACCCAAAAAGAGCATGGAAACCATGGAATAACTAGGTGATAGAGGGCTAAATTTGATGGAGAAACAACATTGCAAATTCCCTTATTCAGAGAAGTTAGGGTATTTTTGTGTTGTTTAAGGTAATATGTTATTTTCTATTTCCATTCTATTAAAACCTCCTTATGGAAAATTTCATGATTATTCAATATAGTTGAGAGGATCCTCCTACAAAAAATTAATGAAAATCCATGAAATAGTAGATTGAGCTACTAAAAATGTATGAAATAATAGATTTCTATGATTAGTAGAAACATCAAAAGCATTATATTTATTATAGGCCATTAAAATGGGGAAACCTCCTTTGAGAAAGCTCAGCACAATAAATTCATGGATTCTTTCATTTGCCTTAACACTTACTTATATACTAAGTCTAATCTAAGTAACTACTATTGCCCATGAATGTGGGTTAAAACAAAATTCTCATGGGATGACTTACAAAGCATACACATTCATAGTAACTAATATACTAAAAAAGTGAAGAGAAGGGGTAACACATGTTCTTAAGATTTCCTCCCTTTTAGAAAAGCTTTATTCTCAATGATTTATATGTGGGAATTGGTGCTAAATATAAATTAGTGGTTCCCATGTTGTATCCTCTAGTTACATTCTATGCCACTAAATTAAAACATCTATGATGGAGTAGGAGTAAAGTTAGCTTGTGCACCTTATAAAATTGCCTATAACTCAAGAAGGATGGATTCTTCATTATCAAGTTTTGGTAAAATAGTCTACGCTCTAATGTTTATCCCAAAAACTTTATTCAAACAAGAGACATGAAATATTGGGTGAAGTTGGGAAGAAGGTGGGAGATCTAGCTTATAAGCAATTGATACAATCTTATAATGAACCTTATAAGTTCCATAGATCATAGAAGCCTGATTATGACACCATTTACATTTTAAATAGGATTTCTTATATGGATATAGGTGAAGAAAAACCATATCATCAATTGAAAATCATGCTCAAAATGGTGTTGATCATCCTATTATTTCACTATATTTTGTGCCATATGAATATTGTCATGTAGGGTGTTGGGGATCTGATCCTGGGTTTGGAGAATCATGTCAACTGCTTGAACTGGTGAACTATTGGGGGTGTATGAAAGGATCATTAGTGGTTCTTGACCATAAACTTCTTCATATGGAATTATTTTAGTTAAAGTGTGGTAAGAGGTATTGTACCACCATTGGTGAGAGGGAGACTATTTTCCCACTAATGTTGTTGTTCTGAGGTGAAACAATGAAGGAAAGTTTCGAAGCATTTGTTAAGAATTTCAGTCTAGCCATCTATTTGTGGATGATATCCATAACTCATCTTTAGTTAGGTGTCGGTGCATCAAAATAGTTCTATCCAAAAATGGTTGGTGAATGTTACATCATGATCCAAGACAATGGATGAAGGAATTCCATGAAGATGGAAAATCTGGTCCAAGAAAATTTGCATAAATGTGGATGTTGTATAGGGATGGCTGAGGGCACAAAAATGACTATATATGGAGATGTGATTAACCACAAACAAGATCATTATTTTCCCTCTAGATTTAGGGATCCCCTAAATGAAATACATATAAATATTTTCCCAAATCTTGGTTGGGATGGGAAAGGGTTAAAACAACCTAGGAATGAGTGGTGTTTCACCTGTGTTGTGTTGGCAGGTATCACATTTAAATACATTTGTTGAGTTGACTTTTTCATTCCCTTCCAAAATAAGTTGCATCATGGTCGCTCTTAATTTTTGAGAAACACTGAGTGCCCTATATATGGATAAGTATGGATTTAATAGAATATAACCTGTTGAAGATCTATACTCTGAGGAAGCACTAGATGACCCTTGTAAAATAGAGAATCACCATCCCAAGAATAATGTGGTACAATAGAGGGTTTAGTGGCAAACTATTGAATGATTTGAGATAATTAGGATTCATTGACATACCCATATTGTATAACATCTAACCATTTTAGAATAGGCATGGAAATAGCTAAAAGGGAAGCTTGGTCCACAAATGTGCGAGACAGAGCATCAGTCATAATATTGTCCTTACCCTTCGTATAAGTGACCTCATCATTATAACCCATGAGTTTCCTAACCTATTTATATTGTGATGGGGTGGAAACTCATTTTTATAGGAAATATTTCAAACATTGATGATCTTTTCTGAAGCAAAAATAATTCCCCAGTAGGTATGGCCACCACTTCTATACTACATGAAAAATGGTCATCATTTCCTTCTAATAAATAGAGAGTAATATTTTACTTTTATAAATGGAATTTTTGGTGAATGTAATGGGTCATCCTTATTGGAGGAGAATAGAAAAAATTCCATTACCACAAGCATCACTCTCAATAGTGAAGGTCTTGGTAAAATCTGACATAGCTATAATAGGTGTAGTATACATAACTTGTTTCAATTCTTCAAAAGCACACTCAGTATCTTGTGTCCATGTAAAATCATCCTTTTTCAACATAGCTATCAGTAGAGAGGTAATCTTTCCATAATCTTTGACAAAATTATGATAGTATCTAGTCAACCCCAAAAAACCATGGAGGCTCTTGAGTATCTAAGGATGAGGAAAATTTGTTAAGGAAGCTATTTTTTTGGGATCCACTCAAACCCTTTGGGCTGAAATAATATTCCTGAGATACTCCAATTTGTCCTAGACAAAAACACATTTGGACTATTTTACACAAAGATGATGATCAGAGAGTAGTTTTAGTGTGGGCTCTAGATGTTAGAGATGCTTAGACCATGTTTTACTATAGGTGAGGATATCATCCAAGAAGACTAAAATTAATTTATTAAGGTAGGGCTAGAATATTTTATTCATCAATACTTGGAATGTTTAAGGAGCATTAGCAAGGCTAAATGTTATGACCAAAAACTCATAGTGGCCATCATGCATGTGAAAAGCTATCTTTGGGATATCATCCTCATGAATTCAGATCTAGTGATATCCAAAGCAGAGATCCAACTTAGACAAAAAATGAGCACCATGAAGCTCATTAATAATAGGTATTGGGAACTTATCCTTGATTTTGATGTGAATAAGTGCATAAAAATTCAATACAAAGGTGGCATGGCCCATATTTTATCCATATAAGGATAACTAGGAAAGAATATGGGCTGGTACTGGGGCAAACAATGCCTTGCTTTAGTAAGTATCGAATGAGCATGTCAATCTCAATATTTTGTTGAAATAGGTAGTGGTAGGGCTTGATATTAGGAGAAATTATTCCAAGAAAGAGTTGAATATGATGGTCCTCTAGCCATGAAGGTGTTAATCCCATTGGTTCAACAAAGACACATTCATACCTATGTAGAAAGGTTTTTAGATCAAAAGGAGTGGAAATTGTTGATGGTTGCATGTGAATGGAATGGAGGTGGGAAATGACACTATGTGAATTATTCTTAAGAATTTTTCCCATGTGATGTGAACTTATGATGCTTAGAGACCCTAGTTGTAAGCCTTTTAAAGTGTGTTTTTACTCATTATCTAAAAAATACATCCAAATTTCAGCAAAATACCATAATATGGGTCCAAGTGTGTATAACCATTGGGCTCCCAAAATAATCTCATTTGCAGACACCAAAAATTTACTCATGAAATTATAAATGTCATAAACCCTTGGACCCTATCTAGATCATTTACCCTTGCCTAAAACCATTTTTATAAATTTAAACTAGTTGGCTTGAGCTAGTCCTTTTTGCCTATTTTGACCTTTTAGCCTCAACCATAGACGGTTAGCCTAACCATCGACAATCAGGCTCCACCAATTAAAACTTAACATACCAATCACCATGCAAACTATCACTCATCTTCTCTAAATATAAGTCATCCAAATCCTTTCATGAGGCATTACATGGATGATTTATAATTAGAAGCCCTAGTTACAGTCCCACTTTAGCATCTTGCCCTCACTTATAATAAAAGGAGAGATACAATGGAAAATCCATCTATAATTATTATCAAGAGCTATAATATATAAAATCTATTTTTTAGGTCAATCATCAAGTATTTTAGCAATCTAGCAAGCCCAACTTGCCATCACCACTCCAAGAATTGCCACTCTATTAGAATTATTATTATCTTTCACATCAAACAATCCACCTCAACTATCTATCCAATCCACCTTCCTAACAAGACAATCATCTATTTTCCATATTTATTTGTCGTATTTCCACTTTTAAATTAGCACAGACCTCACCCACCTCTTGGGATTCATACCCATAATATTAGCCTTAATTCACCTATACACAACCATCGATGGTTAACCCAACTACCAATAGTTAGCCTAACCATCAACAATTACCTAACTACTGAATGTTACCCTTAACCATTGATGGTCATCTTGATCATCGATGGTTTACTGTCATACCTAAAACTAGCAAGCTCCCTTTTACTAGCTACACCCAATTAGACCCTCTTTTTTGTACTTTTACCTAACCATAGACTTATACCTAAATTTTTGAACCATACCTCAACCCATTAGCACAACACTAATCAATTTATCACTAATTAGATCATTTATACACATCTCTTTATCAAGTAATTCTTGTTAACAATTTTAGTACCTTTTGAATATTGATGCAATTACTTTATTTATAATTTATCAACTTAATTGTTTTAAAATAGTTGATTGATATCCCATAAATAAGTTCATGCTTCAAGGATCTAGCCACAGCTAGGCAATCCACATAGGTACTTGTTTAACCAATAAATTTTCTTTAGTTATTTCTTATTTGTAGGTCTTCCTCCCAAGCCAAAGAGGAGCTCTTCACAATCTTATACTCCAACACACACACTTTTATCGATATTTATACCACAACCCATATTTATAATTTTACTACCTTCTTCTAAATAATAGAAAAATTTGAGTGAGACATTATGGCATGCCTGGTGGGACCTAGAGTCCTTACTCGCATTTTATTTGCATTTGTATGTTCTTCACTCTATCTGTGCCCAGAATTGAAACTAAAATTTATTTTGGGCTTTAAATCAACTACATCCATAACTTGATTTTAAAAATAGTTCACTTTGAATTAAAGCACAGTAATATTATTGTAGCACCACTTTTATTGCACACACTAGTCAAACCACATTCATCAATCAAACATCAAAACAATTTCAGACAAGGCCCGATTGGGATGTCATCACCTAGTGGTCACCTTACCCATTCTTGACAATTCTACTTGGAGGTCATTACCAAGAGGATAACCAACTCAACTCTTTGGTTGAGTATAAACTCTAGATATCAATATATATTAGCTAAACACCTGACACCCTTATCATTACAAGACTGTGAAGTGAGGGAGTAGGTCCCAATACCAAGCCATGTATTGATTCCAATATAGATTATTTGAGCACCTAAAAAACCTAAAACCAACCATAGACTACTTCTATATTACCTAATATACAAGCCAACGTCTATCACACATTCTCATAAACTAAGGCATAAGCCAAAAGTGGGATTAAACCTAACCTCTAAGCTTGATGTACTTCGTAGTGTGTGTCTTTATTTCCTTGATCATTTTCTTGTCTTATTTTTTTAGTCGTAAGATTATTCTTGTTTTCTCTCCCCTTTCCTTGTATGGTTCTCACTCATTAGGAGCAGAGAGACTTAGCAGAACAAAACCCATCACTTAAATTATCCTTTTCTATCTCCTCATCTTTAGAGTTGTCTTTGAGGTAGAAGATTCACCTCATCCATTGGGAATCTATCATTTTCCTTAGGTATTTCCCTAAGGAGACATGGATTTTACCACCTCTATAGATAATAATCTAGTGGCCCTTTACCACTATCTTAACACCTCTTCTCACCATATCCTAATTTCAACTCCACCTCAGGATCCTCTTTATGGCATTCCATTCAACCTTATGGAGGGTATTCCTATTACCATGGTCACCACCTAACCTTTGACCACCCAGGTGTCTTCATCTACTAACCCCTTTGATTTTATGGCTAAGAACCAAATTATCTAACCAATCATTACCCTTACACCTTCTACCCCTACTAATGACTCCTCTACCTTGGGGACAACCCAATCGTTAACCCATCATGTCCTACTTGTAGCTAGGGTACCCACCACTGGAATCTCTAACCTCCCCTCTATTAAACCTATCCCATCAATTAATACCTCTTTACCAAGCTTAGGGGTACCTGTCCCTTCTACCTAACAACCCATTACCATTAAGGTCACTACCCCCCCTCTTGTCGGTAACCCAACTACCATCCATGCCCAATCCATAAGGACTTATCAGTAGTTACCCAGTTCACCCAACCCAAGATAAATTCCTAACCCACAAGGGTATATAACCACTACCCAATCACCATCATCAACCTTCCCTACCCAACTTATAACATCCACATTCCAATATTTGGTAGCCTTTCCACCACCAAGTAATTACCAATATGTTGCTCAACCTCAACCACAATAGCAGCCTTACAAGCCTTTTGGTGTGCCACCTAAAACCAACCTAATGAAAATGCTCATGGAAAAAATGACCAACCTTGAGTCATCCGTTTCAAGGGATCATAACATCCTATCCTACAATCAAATTTGTAATGAACCTATTCATATTTTTATTCCTATCAGACCATACCCTCCTCAATGGGAGCTTCTAAAATTTACCAAATTTTAAAGCAAGGAGGGCCCCCAAAAACACCTTAGGGATTTTAGGCATGCATGTTACATGATTTATTATAATGATGTCATTCTCCTCTAAACCTTCCCCATGTCTTTATCTATTCCAATACTTGATTAGTGTTGTTCCCTTACTAGGCATTCCATCTTCTCTTTCACCCAACTAACACAAGTCTTTTTGGATCAATTTTCCATTAAAATTGCCAAGAAGTTCTCTATCATGGACCTCTATTATATCATACAATTTGATAATTATTCCATTTATAATTTTGTCACCCATTGGAGAAGCTTGATTAATTAGCTTTCATTTTCCTTGCCTCATCCTGAACTTATATAACTTTTCACTTGAGCTTGTGCCAAACATATATCTTATAACTATGTGTCTAGAGGTTTAGAACCTTTGATGAGGATTTTATTGTGGCACATAAGCTATAAAACTAAGTCATTGATGAGGGTAAATTGAAGTTATGAAACAAGAACTCAACCTTTAAGACCAATGGGATTGTTCCTCCAAACCAAGCAACCAAGCCAATACTAGAACAAAGACTAGGGGAACTATGAATGCCATCATCCTTAAAACTACCCCTCCACCTAATGCCAACCAAAAAAATTATCCCATTGCCTCCAATATAAATGAAAGAAACCCAAACCAAAACAACCAAAAATAATTCACTCCATTTGGATAATCTTACAGCTCAATTTTGGAGAAGCTACTAAAAGCTAACATTATACAACTTCCATCTATCAAACCTCCCCAACAATTTGATTATTCTTTTCCATCACCTACTTGTTATAATGAAAATGATCTCTATCATTGGGTAATTATACATGATATTAGATGATGTAATACTTTCAAAAATATTGTTCAAAGTCTTATCGACAAAAGGGAACTCATGTTGGATAATCCCAATGTCCCTCAAAATCAAGCTCTTGACATCTTCAGGAAACCTTTTCCTAACCATGCCCCTATAAAAGCTGAGGACACACAGGCTAAGTGCTCTCATAATGCCCACATGGTCAACATGGTTCACAATACACCTACCCATGAGGACCCGATCAACCAACCTACCCAATGTTCCCCTGCTTTATTTATCGAGGTCATGGAATCACCTTACCCTCATTTGGATAGTCAAACTAAAGAAGTTCCTTTCTCCTTAGTTACCCTGATATAAGTTTTGGAATCATCACATACTACATCAACTAGTATATCTAGGCAAATTAACATTCTTGATTCACCACCTCTACCAACTACCTAACAAACCACTACTCCTATGGATATTATCCCTAAAGGAGGAGAATTATTACCCATAGCTCCTATGGATAAGACATTTATCTTAGCCTTAATTCCCTCACCTCAAGAGATCAACCAACTTTATAAGCATCTCAACCAACCTATAAGTCTATATGTTGCATTCACTACCTATGGATTAGGACCAATACACAAACCTTCTTTCACATTAGTATAGAAATTAGAATTTACCTTAAAACCACAAATGGATCAAACCAATTTTTGGTAATAGTAAGGTCTTCCCTCCATCAACAAACTTGAACCATCTATCACACCTATAATCAATCAAACCATCATCTCTCCATTGCCTCTTAAACCAATCCCAACCTCCAACAACCCTTCAGGTTCTTAGTCAACCAAAAAAACCACCACCTCACTAATAAAACCTTTAAAAAACTTTGGCGCCTTCCCTACTTAAATTTTGGTTCACCCATCTTTGAAAGTAGACTTAACTTCACCCAAGCCTATACCCAGATCTTGACCCACACCAACCAAAAGGATAAAATAATTAAAAGTACACATCACTAAGCCTCTACCTCCCTCTACCTTTCCATCTATCCTAGGGCCCCACCCTTCTACTTTTCTAAAAAAGAAACCCCCTTTCAACATATGCCACCCACTATCATTTATTATCTATTGTGTTGGTCCTTCCCAAGTCATAACTAGTTAGTCCACTAAATTAAACCACCTCAACTATCAATGTGCCTAGGCCAAAACCATCCACCCAAACCACTTTACCCAGGTCATCTCTCACCCAACCTATTACCACCCACACACCCATCTTACCAACCAAAACTGTGAGCCTAAATTCCTCCTTACCTTTAGCAAAATCCTATACAACCAAGATTCAAAGGTTAGTATAGTCCTCTTACCTCACATTACCTCCCATCAGACCTTTTAATATTTTTGGTTCAAAACCAACTTGGTACAATGACTATTAAATATGTTCCTATCATAGGACAACTGGGCATGACACAAAGAATTATAAAGCTTTCTAGGCCTTTATCCACCAACTCTATGATGAGTATGATCTTCTGGTAGATGACCTTCCATCCATTCCTCTACCATTACACCCAATAACTAGCCACCCACACATTCTTAATACCTCACTCTCAACTCAAAGTGATGGAGAATCTACCCAACCCCCCATCACACCTTCCCCCTCTGTCCATACCATTAATGTGGTCACACAATCACAACAAAAGGATAAAGGGAAGGCCAAACTATCCATTCAATGGAAATACCCCCCAAATCACCCTATACCCAACTAGACCCAAACCTCCACACTTACATCTAAGCCCAAAGTTACTATCTTAGGCACATTAGAGGTTAACCCCTCTGAATCCATCAAGAGGGTCATCCTTAAATAACTCCAGCAAACCCCTATTAAAATGAGCCTCTATGAGCTCATTTTCACCTCACCCCATCATCATCAAGCAATGATCGAGGCTATGTAGGCCATTTAAGTTAGACTAGGGGATTCCCAACTCATAGAGGCCTTCATTGGTTCTTTATAACTCTCTACCCTTGTTAAATTCAAGGATTTAGAGATACCTTCTATCTATCCTAAAGACCTAGATCCCCCTATTTTTATTAAACCATATCAACCAAACCCATATCAAATGGGTTATGATCGATGGGGGAACTAATATCAACATCATCTCTTCCCATTCCTATGAGAAACTTAAGCTATCAGATAATGTCATGTCTAAAACATTAGCCATCCTTAGATATTTTATTGACACTATGACGACTACCTTGAAAACCATCATCCTTCAGATTTAGCTAGGACCTTGCACACTCCCCAAACTCTTTTATATGGTCAAAGGTGAATTCTAGTATAATTTTTTACTTGAGAGACCTTGGATTTGTGCCATGGGATGTATACTTTCTACCCTCCACCATTGCATCAAGTTTGAACATGAACATCAAGTTGTTACCATACAAGCTAACCCTAGCCCTTTTATAGCATGTAATATGACCTATCAACCTAATAACATTCTTTTGCCTCCATCTAAAGCATTACAAATAACCACCATCAAACCCTCAACCATGGAAGCTGAAGCTATTACTTTTTCACCTTCCGCTGAGGTCTCTACCAACTTGTTTATCCTCATGGACAAATACGCATCACTGATCCTTTGAAACCTACCTTCCAATTCCTCACAATACCATTTCCTCACCCTTGATGCCCTCCTTACTCCACAATAATATGGGAAACTGAACCACCAACCAAGTTATGACCATAATATTAGAGCCATTACCCCCTTGAGGCCTCCAAGCTATCAAACCCACTTTATCTATGGGGGAATTGATAAGCCACTTAACACTATCATCACTCCCTCTCCACTTTAACCATTCACCTCCACCTTCTTTTATTTGTACAACCCTGACTTCACCAAGGTATACCTTCAAAGGTGTGCCTAGAAGGGATTCATTTTGGGATGATAATAGCATGGCCCACACACATTAACCTCGATTGAGACCCAAAAACCTCATGAGAATTATGACCTCAACTTCATTTTAACCACTAAGAAGAAGTCCAAACAAACTACCCCTACCATTGTCAAAGAAGAAACCCCTTCCTCACCAACATCCCTTTCACCTATGGGTGAGGATGAGGACATCATCCTTCCCAAAAAAAATTCATCAACATGATTACCCTTAGCCCCCTGACTTATAAAAAGGAAGGGGAATCCATATCCATCCCTTTGACCCATCCTAAAATCATGGGAGAAGACTCTCCTACCATTAACATTATTTAGTGTCAAAATGATGATGATATTCTCACCTACCTAGGTGCACCAGATTCCTCCATCTACAAATATTTACCTCCAAAAAATTTAACCATGTTAAATTAATATACCATGGAAATTGACATATACACTCTGGACAACCCCCACATCATCAAATTTGGCCAAAATCTCATCTCTAAGGAACTACAAGACTTCTCTACCTTCCTCCAAGAGCACAATATTACATTTTCTTGGTCATATTCCAATATGCCTAATATTGACCTAGCCAATGCCACCCACAACATTATAACTATTCATGATGCCAAATCTTTCAAAAAAAAAACTTCATCAAATGCACCCTTGCATAGCCCTCCTTATTAAATAAGATCTTCAATGCCTCCTTTTTGTCAACTTTATTCAATCCATTGATTATCTCCAATGGGTTTCAAACATCTTAACTATCACTAAAGCCACATGGGGATTAAGTATTTGTGTGGAATTTCATGACCTCAACCTCACTTTCTTAAAGGATGACTTTTCTCTACCTAACATTGACCAACTTGTTGATCTTATAACAGGCCACAATATTTTATCACTCATGGATGGATTCTTGGGTTATAATTAGATTTTGATTGCCCCTGAAGATCAACAAAAAATTTCCAATATCACCCCATGGGGGAATTTTTGTTATAGAGTCATGCCATTTGGTCTTAAGAATGATGGCACAACCTACCAACATGATATTACCTATATTTTCCATGACCTTATCCATAAAATAGTCGAAGACTATGTGGATGACCTTCTTGGGAAGTCCAAGCTTTGCAAAGACCATTCAGTTGTTCTCAAGATTATCTTTGAGAAATTTTATCTAATATCACGTCCACCTCAATCCCAAAAATTTTATTTTTGGGGTCTTATCAAGCAAACTTTTTGGCTTCATCATTTCCCTTCGAGGAATCAAAGTTGATCTAGCCAAAATCAAAACCATCATTGAGATGATACCTCTAACCATTATTAAACAACTATATAACTTATAGGGGAAAATTCAATCCAATTATCACTTCATCTCCCAACTCTTTGATCAATGTCAGCCCTTCCACCACCTCTTGAAAAAGGGCATCTCTTTCAAGTGGAATGTTGATTGTCAAAAGGCCTTTGATACACTCAAATAATACTTATGATCTCCACCTATCCTTACACCTCCTAAGGATGACCAAGATTTCTACCTCTATATCTCTACCATAGACCACTCCCTAGGGGAGATGATTGCCTATTGGGATGAACAACACAAAGAGTAATTCATCTATTACATTAGTCATACACTTGTTGAATACGAGACTCAGTACACATATACCAATAAACTATGTCTAGCCCTAGTCTTCATGGCCAACAAATTTCACCACTACCTTCTTAACCATAAAAAAATTATCATAACCAATACTGACCCCCTCAAATACATGCACTCCAAACCATACCAAAACTAGCATATGGATAAGTGGCTCATGCTTTTCTTTGATTTTGACCTTGAGTTATTATAGTAGAAGTTAATCAAGGGGCAAGTAATTTTTTACCAACTAGCCGAGGCACCCATAGCAAACAATCAACCTTCTCCTCTTGCATTTCTAGATGAGTCTATCACAAGCCTATCTCAAGTAGATTTCACCACTCAATTAACCATGTTTTTTTATGGTTCCAAATGTCAGTGTGGTGGGGGAGCTAGTATTGTCCTTGTCCCCCTTATTGGTGAACCATGTCATTTATCCTTTAAACTCAACTTTAAATACACCAACAATGTGGCCAAGTAAAAATCCCTAGTAATAGGTATCCAAACTACCCTAGCCCTAAGAGTCATAATAATTAATATCTTTGGGGACTCCCAACTTATGGTCAACTGAGTCAATGACATTTAATAGTGTAAGAATAAAATAATTTAACTATATAGAAAACTCATCATAGAAATATTAACCTCATTCAAACACTACCATATCCAAACCACCCCTCAGTCTACCAACAAGTTTTTTGATACCATGGCTTCTCTTTCCTCTTAGATCCCATCAACACCCTCAAGCTCCAAACTATTCATCATTGTCCATCACCTCACAAAAACCTTCCTATACCAAATTATACATTATAACCATTTTTAGTATGGAAGAAGCTCTACCTAACCTTTGGTACCAACAAACCTTCAACTCCCTTCACCTTGGTATAGTTTCATCTAGCCTCTCTAGGAATGATTGTCGAGCATTTTTTCAAAGAAACTCTCATTATACAATCATGGGAAGAATCTTCTATAAACGAGGCTTGGATAACCTCCTATTCCATTTCCTTCATGGTTTAAATGCCTCTCATGCCAATAAAGAGACACACAATGGTATCTATGGGTGTCACTTTAGTGGGCTCACTATGGCCAATCATATCCTTTGCTTGGGCTATTACTAGCCTACCCTTAACCAAGATTGTTGTGATTATGTGAAAAAAGTGTGTCAAATGTCAAAAACATGTTAATTTTGCATCACGCACCTAGAAATAATCTTTGCATTTCTATAGACTTTTGTCCCTTCTCACAATGGGGTCTAGACCTTACTAGTGAAATCAACCCCCACTTTTCACTATGACATCATTCTATCATTACCACAACTGAATATTTTACCAAATGGGTGGAGTCTATTCACCTTATCTCTATGAAAGCTAAAAATATTATTGAATTCATCACCCATCATATCATCTACCATTTTGGTTTTCCCCATAAGATCATCACTAACAATGTAAAATATTTAAAAAATAAATAAGTTTAAGGCCTTTATGATGTATTTGGTATTAAACTTATATTTTCATCAACTTATCACCCATAAGAAAATGGACAAGCTGAAGCCTCTAACAAAACCCTTAACAAAATTCTTACTAAAGTGGTCAATGCCTTAGGTCAAGATTGGCACTTGTACATCCCCTTTACCCTAGAGGCATATCATACTAGCATCTGAATAGGCATATCATACTATCATCTGAATCCCCACTAGTGCTACACCTTTTTCCCTCATCTTTGGAGCCAAGGTCATTTTCCCTCTTGAAATACAAATACCTTCTCTTTTCATATCTTTGTGTGACCTCATTTTGAAATATGATTACCATCAAGAACATTTATCCCAACTCTAACTACTTGATGAACATCATTTGGCCTCTCTTTCCCATCTTCATGTCTATCAAGAGTGAATTAAGTGAGCCTATAACAAACACTTGAAAGTGAAAGAATTTAATATTGGATATCTTTTCCTTAAAGAAAATAAACATGTCACTAACATAGAGAAAATCAAATAGGGAAATTTTACTTTCAATTGGCTTGGACCCTACATCATAACCCATAAGTATAGATCAGGAGCTTACTAGTTATCTTCTCTCAAAGGAAACCTAGAACCTGAGTGTCTCAACACTTCACATCTATGTCCTTATTATTGTTAAAATAAATTTTGAGATCACCATTTGTATAACTTAAGCTCATCCCTTACATACCATATTTCATTTTCCTCTTTTAGGGGCAACTAACTAAAACTAAATCATGTGATTATCCATCACAAGCATAGCCTAATCTTAAACTTGGGTACCATGACTCTACCCAAGGAATGATTCGCATAGTACTTCCCCTCTCTTTGAGAAGGGCATCGTATTGTTGTTGTCACCTATATCTTTTTCACCTACTTAACTTTGTCAACTTAGTTTTGCCTTCATAAAGGTCATCCATTGAGCATAAATATACAAGTCTATGTCAACTAAAATAAATCAAAGGCAAGAGTAGTAGAAAATGTCAAAAATAAATTATGGGTTACCCCTAACATCTATAGACTACTCCCTTGAAGGAAAACTATTGGCAATCATTTAAAATTTAAAAAATCTAAGGTGGACTGCTCCTTCGAAGGATAGCTATTAAAAACATTTGAAACATAAACTTAGACCACTCCCTTGAAGGATGGCTAAGACAAATATTTGTCAAATGCTTAAAATTTATGGAAGCTTCTCAAATTGATTTTCTTCCTCAACCCTAAAAAAAAATATCAAAAGACCCTCAAGTAAAAGCAACAAAATTTTGAAAACTAAAATTAACTCTCATATTAGCAATAACCTTGGAAATGTCATAATCAACTCTTCTTAGTAGACTTTCTACATCGATCAGTCTACACTTTGTATATAAATAGACTTGTCTATACTACCTCTTTAAGAAGCCTATAGAAAAGGCATACTAGTCTTAAATAATAGTTCTAGTTTCACCCATTCTCCCTCCACATATCACATATGCATGGGACTATGAGCTTACTTGACACATCTTGATCAAGATACCTCATTATCAACATTAAACATGTTAATGTGAAACACTTGAAAGGCTTATATTTAATAAGATAAAATCCAAGTTTGGGTTTCATGTCAGTCCTTGCCAATAAAAAGGCATTATGTTCCTTATTCATGGGTTTGCCCCTCATGATTATGCTTAGTCTCCTATACATCTACTTTATTATTCACTTGTTTCATGTAAATTTTCACTTAAGTTCTAACTAAAGAGAGATTTTTCATATAGTATAAACACATCCACAATACCTAAAAAACATTAGCATATCCATCAATATCATATCAACATCATGACGTATATAAATCGCAAATCAATAAATGACATCCACCACATTTCTAAACCTACATAAGGAAACATATACTCATTAGCATAGACATCATCACAAATATCATCAATATCATCATAATCATAAGTGAAAAAATACTATCTCACCACATGACTAGCTAGGTAAGTCCACACCATCATGAGCATAACCATAATCAATCTAAACATTCATCAGTAATCCTCATAACCATAAAATCCATCAATAAATCAATAAATAAACTAGAATCATATCTCTAAAATCATGAATCTATAATCATTAATAAATATCATCATCATGGGTATACAATAATATACATGTATCTCTCTCAAAATATACATCTTACATCATCAGCACATAGGTCAGAATCAAAAATCATATACATATCATATATCATATATCAATTAGGCCCCTAGAGTACTCATACCACCTACACCACTACCACTGGCCCCATCTAGAATTGTACCTATACCAGATGGTGGTCCCCCTTAGACCCCTATCTATCCAACTATAGCATCTCACTACCTTGGAGTAGTTAGTGTAGCCCTAGGACCCAAACTAGCTCTATACTCTATAAATTTCATGGCATGGGGAAATTAATCAAGGACCATCACCTCATAATATCTAAGCTCCTACATGGTCATTAGATATCATGCCCATGGCACTAAATTTGGTATCCCTCCTACCACTGCACCTACCATCATAACCCTAATTTTTCCCTATAAGGAGCTAGTCTAACACTAAAAAATGGCCACCTTCCCCTATAAATCTATGACCTAGGTCTATGCCTAGTCTCTCACTTAATCACTACCTCATCACTACCTTTACAAGTAAGAACTACATTTGGCCTAAAGTTATTGTGGGATCCTGCATATCCTAAGTTATGTAGGTAGTGTCTACTTACCTAATGCATATGGAGTTAGCTCAGCCACATCCCAACTGAGCCATGTTCCCATAGCCACCTTGATGTTGATCATTTTTACCAAATTATTTGCATGTTTTGTGATGACTTTATGTGGGACATTTTGATTGAAATGACTGACCTTGCCATGTTCACTATTTTTGTCTTTTTGAGATCACTTCATACAATAGATACCTATTGTATATTGACCCATTTGGTGTTTTCTTGAGAGTAATTCATGCCTTAGATACCCATCAAAACATTTAATTCTACCTTGGAGACTAACAAGTGTATCCCACTGCCATGCCTACATTAGTCCCATAATACATTGGTCACTTGTCTTCTTTACACCAACCTGTTTTCATTAAAATTGGTAACTTTAGTCTTTGTGTGATCTAAAACTATCACACTTATTCACTTTTTATGTGTAGGTTTTGCATCTCACTCACCAGCTACTAGCTCTCACTTATCAAACCTTGAATCAATTTCATTTTCTGTCATCACTTCTTGGTTTAAGGGGGAACACCTTGATGAGTGTCATTTAACTATTCACTTAATCAATGTTCAATTGATTTCTTATCAATTACGGTTGGTGTCCAAATCTATCTATAGTAAGGTGTAGGATGGTAGATCTAGAAGTCTACTTATGGGGGTGTTTGATGATCCTATTCTAACTTTGACTAAATAAAGAAATGTGTCTTAAACTACCTGATTCACTCTTTTGCTAAAAATAAAAAGATGTAACTACTTAATCAAATAAATCCACTCTTTTGTTTGAAATTAAAATCACACTCTTATTTACGCTTGTGTGGAAAGTAAAATCACACTCCTAACTTAAAAAGGAAATTTGCTTCACATGTTTGTTGTAAAAGGAAAGACACTTTGCTTAGAAAGGAAATGACTTTGGAATAAGGAAATGCCTTTTAAACTGTGAATTTGTTTTGATGTTTGTATGAATAAATGCAAAAATTAACATGATTTTAATTAATTATAACAAAGAGTTAATAAAACATAGCATAAGTACCATACACAATTCCTAGCTCTAAGGAGAGTGGGCCCTTGCTCCTCTCAGACTCGGGAACAAAGATTATTCAATGCTAGAAACTGAAGTGATAATTCATAAAATTAAAATAATTACAATCTGTCTAAAACCTATAATATAATTGTGCATATCTTTCTTCTATTATCTATTCTCTATTATATATTTTTAATAGCAAAAGTCTTAAATTTAATACTAATATAAACAACTCAAATTAGAATTCAAATAAATAGGATTCCTTGGTTGATCCACTTATTTAAAGATAGGAGATTAGATTTTTAATAGATCTAATTATCTCGGTGAAATAGATATACTATCCTATAATAGTCCTAAGATCCAAATATATACAACTTTATCAAAAGCAAATCCTTCAAAATAGTAGGTAGGTATTTTTCTCATTTGACTCTAGTTGGAATGATTCTCTCTCATCTTATCTGGCTACCAACTTCCCCATTTGTAGCTTTATCTTTACAAAATCCACAAAATTGACCTTGTAGAGTCAATAGGAATGAGCCTATGGAGTCCATAGCAACAAGCCTACAGAGTCTATAGAAACAAGCCTACAGAGTCTGTATAAGAAAGCCTGTGAAGTCTGTGGAAACAAGCCTACAGAGTCCGTAGAAATAAGCCTATGAAGTCTATAGAAACAAGCCTATAGAGTCCATAGTTTTACTGGATGGACACCAAAATTGAACTTTCACTATACATTTCTTGTGTCTTCTTCTTAAGAAATTTTTAGAACAAAAAATCACTAAAACATGCTATGTATTAGACATTAATGACAAAGTAAAGGTTTAGTCTTTGGTTCAATATAAACAAGATAAATATCTACTTTCCATATAATAGCTATCTAGCAATCTATGACTGGCATAAGATAATATCCTTAGAGAGATGAATTGAGGGAAATAACATGTCAATAATGATCCATATTCTAAGCTCATCATCTCCCTCAGGCTTTACCTTTTTCAAATCCCATTGCAAATATTCATTGGTAATCATAGCTCTAGCATCTGCTTTCCACATTTTGAATCAAATCATATTCATTAAATTCATCTATTATATGTTTTTCTAAATTTATTGTAAACCCCTGATGCTCTTGAATAATTTGTTTTCATATATTTAATTGATCCTCTGATTGTGGAGCCCAACTCTACCATCCTGGAATAGGTATGATCAACAAAGGGGGTCTATTCTCATGCCAATCCATTTATTTTCTCCCCCAAAGTTTATTACCTCTATTAAGATTTCAAAAATTGAGGAAGCTCTCCTCATACTTCATCTTAATTTATTTGGAGACATGACCTCTCATCTTCTAAGAGGCACTAAAATTTGGTCCCACCTTTGTACACTTACATTCACCACTGAATCAAAAATCTATCTTGAAAATAAGTCAAAAGAAATAGCAAAATCATATAACGCTTGTAAATAATGCATTTTAACCTCATCTCTTAAAAAAGCATAGTTAAAATTCTATTTGATCAATCTGAGGATATGAAAGGCTAGTCTGATACACAATCCTGTATTCTTAGAATGATTTGTATACTCCTCAAATCTACTTTTCCATGCTAGTTGATTTTTGAATGTAGAATGCAATGCCCTTAGTTGAACTTCTCCTACATGAAGTTTTATTAAAAACTTATTGTTCTCATGGTATCTTATTATCAAATCATGCAAATAAAAATCACAAAGCAAATCTTGCTGATCAAGTTCGACACTATAGAAAATTTCAAGAAATGTTGTTGGCTATAAAATATTGTAAGGAAGATGAAAAGAGATCCTCAGAAGCTACCATCTATAAAATTATTCAAATAAAAACAAACTAT